>OZ038520.1:57833621-57918621 GCA_964036315.1 Acanthosepion esculentum | reverse complement strand
CACATTAGTCTGGTGGCTAACCTCAACCTTCTTGTTTGGTTTAAGGGCCCAATTTTCCATGCAGCATATCTAGGGTTGACTTTCCCTAGTGAAATCCCTACTGCATATTCTAAAAGAAGTATTTGATCACTACTCAGATCAACTGTCTGTTTGATGCTAAAATATTGGTTGTCTAGAGGACTCACTATCAGTATGAATTTGACCTGGGGCAAATTATGATAGTCATTAGCACATGTGGACCAATAAATGATGTTGGACATCTTGTGTGTGCCATCAATATGCTTAAAACAGCTCTGAAAAGCTCATTTTTATGTAGAGAGCAACCAATGTGTGTAATTTTCTTTTTATTTGTTTCTCTAGAACTGTAACTAGCCCAGCTTCACAGCCAGTATTTGTATGGGTGTTGTCCAGTAAAACAGCCATTTGGGTATCAACACTGTTATACTCCTCCAAAACACTAGCAACTAGCTAGAACAGCACCAGTTGCTCCAGTAGTAGTGTTAACTCTATGAGTGAGGTATTTTCTACTTTCACCACAACCCCTCTCCTTTATGAATGTCAAATGGTGTTCTGTTCCCTTTGTTTTCTGTAATTTTTTTCTTTCCATCTGCCTCCACAATCTCTTTATATAGCAATATATCTTTGTCATGCCTTCCATCAACACCAATACAAATAATTTTTTTCTGCTTTATCAATGTCTTTTTGATGGGCATTTTGTTTGTTCTTTCTTTTGCATGGTCTATTTTAGATTTATCCAAAATTATGTCTTCAATATTAACACTTTGTTTGAGAAGGCCCATAGCCTTTGAATCTAAAAGAAAGGCTCTTGCAAGGCTTGCTCTTAAGTTTGATGAACCATCAGCGCTGATCAACTCAGTAGCATACCGAGGAATTTTTAAAAGGCTGTAAACACCCTTGGAATGTCTGGCAGGCTCATATTCTTCATATATTTCATCGCTATTTGATGAATGGAAAGAATAACATCCTGATCATAAGATGTGGAGGCAATAGGAGATGAATAAATTTGTTTTTGTCTTTCTCCTTCCACTACACTCTTTTCGGGTTTCTGAATGGCAGTTTTATCAACAGGTCCAAGTTGGTAACTATCCTTGGGTCCTATTTTGGCCCTCTGGTCTTTTACATATTCTCTGTCTTCAACTGGTATCTGAAATATTAAATATTGAAATAACGAAGTTTGTTAAGTATGAACAAGTATTTTCTAGAAAAAAATTATACTGGATGATTTGTCAAAAAGAAGGTGGCCCTGTGTTTTATCTAATGGACAAGGTGGTCCTCCATATTTTGTAGCAGTAACACTGCAAGTAGAAAGTACATTTCGTTTTCCAACCATTTTTATAAAAATATCTGAAAAAAATGTTTCTTTTATTATAAAAAATTAAACAAATTGAATTATTCGCGAATTAATTGATGAGATAGATACTCGATAGATCATCTCAGGCCGGTAAATGTTGTTTAATACTGTTTATTATAAAAACAGAACATTTACTTAAATATTTGTATCTATAAAAAGAATGTATAAACATAAAAATGTCTTAAAATAATTGTTGGACTTTGTCCATTTCATAATATATATATATATATATATATATATATATATAATTTTTTTTTTTTTTTTTTTTACACAGAACAATTTTAATATTTTCTATTGTACGAATAATTTTCTCTATTCCTACTTTACGTGATTCACCTGTCAAATTTGTTGTATTTATCTTATTGTTCTGAAAATTTAATTTTTTATTCCTTTTTTGTGTGATTATTAACATAAAAAACAGTGATCCCAGTGACTGGCCCCTTTGGAAGGTGCCTGAAAACTATATCACGGGTTGAGCCAAGCTTTGTCAGTGAAAATGAGTAGACAGAACTCTTGGGGGTCATCGATATAGTAAATATATATATTTCTCAGAATTAACCTGTAAAAAAGGACTGTATTAAGGAAAAAGACAATAGGAAAACTTGTTTTACACGATACGTTTTGCCCAATGTAGACTTTTTCAAGGTAATATAAACAAACAAAAATGTTAGCAACTAGGAGAAATTAGAAATGCAGTTGTATATTCATATGATCAACTGAAAATTACCTCAATTATTTTGTTTGTAGACAATATTTTTACATGTAGAAATATTGTTTGGATTGTTGGAATCATTTGATTTCTTGATGTATTTGTTGTGTGCATTGGCTTGGGAGAGTAGTGATTCTGCCAGGAAAGGTGATATGTGTGGGCGGGGACCCTAAGTGTAGTTTAAAATTTGTATGTATGTATAATATATATATGTGTATGTGTGTGTGAAATTGGGTAGATGGATCTACAAAAGTGAACACTCAGTCAACAGACTGTTTCATGCTAGGTGCAATCATTGGGCTATGTGATGGGTTTTTTCTTGACTATATTTACCAGTCAGTGGTGTATTGTGGGTAGTCCATTCTAACAGTTATTTTGGCGGGAAGTGGTTTGTTTATTTATTTGGATTAATTTATCTTCCTTTTGTTATTTTTATTTTATATATCTGTACTTTTTCTTTTCAGTTTTTCTTCTTTTAGCAACCAAGAAAAAAAAATTTTTTGAGATGAGTTTAATAGTTTCTTTTGTAGTTTGTTTTGGCCTGGAAAGGTAATTAAAGCTATTCGTCCAATTTTTGGATTCATTTTTGTATTCTATTCTAACAGTTATTATGGCGTGAGTGGTTTGTTAATTTGTTTATTTACTTTATTTGGATTGATTATTTTTACTTGTTTTTGCTTATTTTATTTTTTTATTCTTTTCAGTCTATTCTAAATATTAGACCAAATAAATAAACAAATTAACAAACCATTCCTGCCAAAATAACTGTTAGAATAAACTACAACAATCAATGCAAAAATTGGACAAAAGATAGCTTTAATTACCTTCACAGACCAAAACAAACTACTAAACTATTAAATTATTAAAACTCATCTCAACAAATTTTTTACTACGTTAATAAGACATCGAAAGCCAAAAAGAATAAATACATATACATACTTATATATATATATATATATATATATATATATATATATATATATATAGGATAAATTAATACTACTCCCGTGAAAAATAACTGTTAGAATGGACTACCCACGGTGCACCACTGACCAATATATATAAATAGTCGAGAGAAAAACCAACGCATGTGGCCTGATGATTGCATCTAGCATGAAACAGTCTGTCACCTCTGAGTGTTGACTTCAATGTTCACTTTTATATTTACATACACTCTATATCTGATATTGAGTACTTTATCCCATAAATATAGCATAACTTAAAACTATATTTCTTTTTTATATATATATATGCGCACACATAAGGAATATCTCCTTGCTTAACACTATTCTTCACGGATATTTCCTGAAAGTACAAAATATATTCGCACAAACATGTTAGATTATATAATTTCACATCCAGAGTTCCTCTGCATGTTGAAGATATGTACATACATGCTCCGGTTCATAAATTATTGCACACTTCTTTATACTTATCCATTAAGAGATGTGTGTAGGTAAAATGTACACATGCACATGAATTATTGTATAAATTTACAATGTTTTGTATATTTATACATTAAGATTTCTGTTGATTCAAGGACACTCACTCACATTATTGGAGACGTTTTGTATATTTGCAAATCATAAAATGTGTTCATATTTCAATGTTATACCTACATGCTGGTGCTTAAATTATTGGGGCATTTACTATATTTTGTTTATTTATGCATTAAGAAATGTGCATGTATGTAGAGGAGATATACACATACACTCCAGGCGTATATATTATTTAACACATTTGCATTATTTTGTATCAGAATGTGTTGTTCTAATCCCATTCTTTCTGGCTCCCTGTTCTTCTTTTTGCACTCATTGATCCTTAATCTCTACCTGCTTTCTTCTGACTGTTCTCACTGACCACCTAAGGTGAGACAGGCATGGCAACACGGATGAAGCTTGTTGTTAACATGATGCTGGGGACAGTGATGGCAAGTCTGGCGGAGACGATGGCATTGGCGCAGAAGGCAGGGTTGGAACAGGAAGACGTGGCAGCCATTTTGGCGATGGGCCCATTGGCATCAACGACAGTCAGCTATAAAAGTCAAGGTGGGAGCTTGTAAATTAATTTGTTTTTATTTTGATCTTATTAAATTTTTATTAATTTTTACTTTTAGTTTGTTTTAATTGTACATTTAAAAATTTGTATATTTGTAAATTTTTAGTTTTGGAGATTCAGAAATTTTATTTTATTTAATTCTTACTTTCTTTCCTTTCCTTTCTTTACATTTTTGTTTCATTCCTTTTTTTTTTTTCTTTTTTTCTCCTGCACCCCAATGTAAATATCACAAACTTCTAAAATCTTTGGCAGCCATAATGAATAACAAGCATGACCCACACTTCCCTTTACAACACCAACAGAAAGACCTGCGTCTTGCCCTTGACCTTGGCGACCGTGTCGAGCAGCCGCTTTATGTCGCAGCTGCTGCAAACGAGGTGAGTTTTTTGTAGCAAATGAGGTAACTTATTTCCTTCATTTTCATTCCTTTTTTTTTTTTTTTTTTTTTTTTTTTTTTTTCATCACATTTTTCTTTCTATCCATTTTCTGACTTTCCATCCATTTTCTTTGCTGTGAAGAAAGTAATTTTTTTATTCATTTCCTTATCTCTCTCATTCTTCATTCATTCTGTCTTATTTCTTCATTTTTCATTCTTTTTCCTTCCTTTTCTCCTATTTTCTCCTTACTTTTTTTAATATTTTATTTTTTTATTTTTTTCATTCTTGTCAAGCCCAACATCTGCGTGTCATGTTTTAATTCTTTTTTTTAAATTTTTTATCATTCTCTTATTTGTTCATGTTCATTCTTTAATACCAAACTAACTTTTTATGCAGTTAGTCTAGCACAAGCACACTCTGATGGGTCATTTTATTTCCTTCTTCATCTGACACCAACATTTTAGATGTTAGTTTCTTTTTTTCTTTTATTCTTTCTTCCTTTTTTTTCCTTACTTTCTCATCCTTCATACTATTTTCTTGTTTTTTCTGAGGGATGTTGGTCAAAATTCTATGACAATGATGATAATTATCTAATAAAATTAATGTATAAAAACAATGAGATAAAAATAATGTGAGAACAACCTTTCTTTCTGAATTTAGTTAGAGGGTACATTATACAAAGAAAAAATGGATAAAAGGAAAACCATAATACAAGACTGAATGAAAGAGAAAGAAAGCCTGGAAAAAATTCATGAGAATAAAAGAACAAAAGGATAATGAATAAAGAAAGAGCTATTAGGAGAGCATAAAAAAAGAATGTACAAAGAAAAAAGTAATAAAGCATTAAGGGAAAAAAATCATTACTTTTTTTTTAAATTAAAAAAAATTAAATTATTTTAAAATTTAAAAAAGTAAATTATTTTTGTTTTCTTTCACTATCCCTTAATTCATGTTATTTATGTTGCATGTTCATTTTTAAATTAATGTCTTTTTTCTTTAACAGTTATACAAGAAAGCCCGCCGATTGGGATATGGTGAAAGTGACATTTCGGCTGTTTACAGAGCCACAAGTGCCTAAATAAACAATGGGTTGAAGCAGCAGCAGCAGCCCCCCCCCCAAATGAAAATAAGTTACATTCATAACGAGTGCTTGTGTAGATCTGAATGCGTGGGGTAAACGTTTTTCTACATGTAATTTCTTGATTTTATTTGATGTTATTTTTAAAAGGTTACATGTCTCTTGTCATTCTTCAGCTCCCGATTTTATGATATAAAAAAAAAAAAGAGTGAAAGAGAGAAATCATCTGAACATAGGTTACATGTCCTTCATTTTTGCATATAGTCATAAAAGAACTCATTTTTCCTGGCAAAGATGCCCCCAACAAAAAGGGTATGCAACAGGAACCCTTCATTAAAAGCACCAAACACAGTACCCAAATCCTCTCATTTATTGTATATGATTCTAAATGAAATAAAAGTCTAGATCTATGTTTACAGAGTTAACATTGTTTTTCATTTTCAACCTAATTGTTTTCAGGTAAAAAGAAAAGATAAGCATAGACAAAATATGAAAAAAGAAAATGTAATAGGAAGGAAAGTTTTAAAATTAAGAATAAAGAAATACACTGAAAGAAAGAGCAGAAAAATATTAGGAAAAAAGAAAAGGAAATGAAAAAAAAAACAAGATTGGAAAGGATTAATATGAAAAAGTGTGGGTATATTATAAGGATGGCATGAAAGAATCAGTGAACCTTGCAAACAACAGAACATATGACTGGGAATTCCATGCAAATGATAGTAGCACCTGGCAGAAGAAAGTTCATGATAGGCTGCTTTTGAATAATCTTTTGAGGGTTCTTAGATTGCAAAAGAAATATCCAAATAGGTCATGATATAGAACTTCCAGATCAGATAGGTAACAGGGATGACCTCACTTGAAATGTTTATGGTAGGCTTTGAGTAAAGCAAGAAAATGAAGCCATATGCAAAGTCATCATACCAGAGCACTAACCAACTACAAAATCTTTGTAGTTGGATTGCAGTCACAAAATATATATATCTAATAACAAAGTGTGTTTCTCATGTCTGAGGTTTTAAAATTTTGCTTTGTTCCATGCATAACTAGATGCTACAATATTTTGTGATGTAATACCAACAAGGTGGCAGCCACCATATATATGCATGTGTGTGTCTATGTATATATCAAGATGATAGCTATAACGGGCCAGACAGCCATACACTTGAGAGCCCACAACTGAGGGTGTATATGTAGAGACCTAAATTACTACTAAATAATTACTGAAAACATTTTTAGCAAGGAACTTGTTAGTGATATCCAGTAACTATCAACAATACATATTATTAGGAAGCACTTTACAACTATGACAATTATTGACTTATATCCATAAATGCAAATGTACAAAGAAAGAGTAAAACTATTCTAAGTAAATGCATAAAACTCACTTTATTTACCACAAACTAAGAACAATTAGATTGCAAAAATAATGAATCGGTTTGTTTATATTGGTTACAAGCATAGAACATAAAACAGAAAATAAATTTATTTTACCAAAACAGTCTGAAAATACTTTATGAAAAATATAATGAATCTCAGATAAACAATATTTTTGCCAATTTTATTGTGATTTTTATCACATCTACAGGTGGCTGTCTTTGTTTTACAAATGATATGATTTTTAGATATTTCCCGTATACAGAAAACCCTCAATTAGTGCAGCTAATTTGTACATCAGTAACTATAAAAAAAATCAATTTTGAATTACTATGGTTAAACTGAAGAAGATTTTACTGCACTAATCAAGTATTATGTATGCACTAATCAAATTTGGTATATAAAAAATTTTGCACATTAATCAAGGGATGCTTGTATATAGTTTTAATAATTAAAATCAATTTACTAACAGAAACACAATTTACAGGATATTTGGCAAGTTAACTGATTCATTATATATAAAGAGGTGGAAAATAAAAATTACCTGATTGATGTTTCTCTGAATGTATGTCATTTTAAATGTAGCTTCATGAATATTTAATTATTACTTGAAAAATTGGGAATTTTGATATGGTCTTAATGGAAATTGTAAAAGGGAATTATATAAACATTTTATAAATAACATTTTAATATAATTTAAAAGCTTTTATTACTGGTTCTTGAGCTGTTTTCAAAATCTATAATTCTCAAATTGTGTGTGTGATCAGATGTTTATGCATTTCCAGTTTTCATCTGATTTTTTTTTTTTTTTTTTTTCTGGTTTTGGGTCCAAATCATTGGCAACAATGGCTTTCCACTACTTCTGTCCATTATTACTCTGAGCAGCGTTTTACTGTTTACTATCTGTTCTTGGATATATATCTTTCATAAAAACTTTAATAATAAATAGTTTAAATTATTACAATAGTATTATTTATTATTATATAGTTCCATTTCAGGGGCACCCACCCCCATTCAAATTGTTAACCCCCATTTGGGGATGTACTTCAGTTGTACCCAAATGTTACTAATATTGATTTCCAGGTGGGCTGACTTTAAACTTAAACTGCTCCAATTGAATGGCAAAAATTCCCAGTAATGAAAGACCCAGTCAAAGATGGGTTATACTACTAGTAAAACAATAATTGAAAAATATATTTGACCATCCCATGCTTTATTTTACTGAAATGATACCTTTCAAAAAATAATTTCAAGATTTTTAAGAATTTCAACAAGTTTTTAATTCAGTAACAAAAACCATCCACTAAACTGGTACCCAGTAGAAATTTTAAATTACCACAATCTATATCTTTTTTTAAGAAAAAATTGGCATGAAATTTCACCTTTTGAGCAATTATGGCTTGAATCAAAGTTGTATTTAAAATCATTCAGTTGAAGAAATAACTTAATTCTTTTCACTATGAAATTTTTCAATAACATTTTGTACTGTTATAAAATATGCACCACCAGATCTTTGGCTTAATTTTTCAAATTCATTTTCCAAATAATCTGGTAAATTCACCAAGCATAACAAAATTAACTCCACTGCTTAACAAATATCTACAAACATCAATTAAACAATTGCATATATTGTTCAATGGCTAAATTAGTGTTCTTTATAAATGATTTAACCCATTTTTTTTTTTTTTTTTTGCTCATTGGTTTTGTCAATTCTCCAAAATTACAAAGAAATGTAAGCATACTGAAATTAAAATTTTATCCCAATGCCCTGTGATGACAACATTGTTCTTTTAAAACTTTTTAATCTCAATTTGTACGTTACTAAGTGTAACGAACTACTAAATTGACTTGTGTCCAGTACTAAACATTAATTTTTTTTTTTTTTATGTGTAATATTCAAACCTTAGGTTTTCTAAAAAATTTAATTAAAGAAAATAATACTTCCAGTGAAAAAAAAAATCAACAGACTGAATGAACTAATGATTTTTCCATTTTATCATGTAATGCCCGCTACAAAATTCTGTTGATCAATATTTTGACACATTTTCAAAAAAAGTTTTTGTATCTTTCTAGAAGTTGATTTTACACATTTCACGCACAAATTGAAATTTTATTTGTAATTGATTTTGGTTGATGACTAAATAATACACTTGATGTCAAATACTGATGGTAGATTTTTGGGACCTACTTTTCCTCTAATAATTTTGTAGCCAGATGTAAAATGCCTTTCACAAACAAGTTTGGTTTGTCAGAGGTATTATCTTGATCTTATCTTGACCACCATTCTCACTTGTTGTGATCTTAGGAAAGACAAAGTACTGGAACTAAATTTTGTTTGTCAATTACTATAGCAAACTTTTAAACCATTTTTTTCATTTTTGAGAAAGTTTAATTTCAGTATCCCAAATCTGTTAATTAAATTTATTTCATAAAAATTACAAGGTGAGGGGGTTTGCACTAAGGAATTAACTATTCAGAATCAAGAATTTAAGCTTTGTATGAATGTAGGAATTTTTTATCTTTTACAGGTGAATGTGTGGACTAGGAAACTAGGACATACAAATTTGATTCAGACATGAAAATTTTAGAGTTCCAAAAATGAAATGGGGGATGGAAAGTAAGTAGGAATTTAATATATGTACCAACAAAGGTTAATGCACCTTTAAAGTAATCAAAATTACATGCTAATTACTTTGTATCTTTAATAAAGTAGGGAAAATGGTGGAAGATATAATAAAAATAATTCATTTTTCATGTTACTCTAGATTAAGCAATGATAAATAAGCTATTAGAAGATCCAATTTACTATGTAAATTCATTTCACTATGTAAATTGATTCTCCTACACAAAATATGGTCATAATGGGTGATTTCTTAAATTTAAAATTCATAATCTGGACCCACCTATTAACTTTTATAAAAAAAATGTGTGTGTGTGAAGAGCTTGAATGCCAAATGCAATAAACACCATTTTACAAAACTTTTGAGTTAACTCTGCCAAGGATTTTCATCACTATCACACATCAAAATCATTTTTTACAAATTGTCATCTTTCTTTCTTTTTTTGTTTTGTTTTGTTTTCAAAAGTCTGTTTTGTTACAAGGCGTAATAAGTGCCAACTGGGTTTACTAAAAAGCCCAATATATCCATACTGGATTTAGACATAAAGAAAAAAAAACTTAAAGTTGGAAGCAAAATAGGAAACATCAAATCTCAACCTCCTATTTTAAGTAAAACTAAACAATTAATACTTTTTCAATAAACAATTTATTTACACTAAAAATAAACATTTAAAATGTTCTGCGAGATGCAGTAATGCTTCACAATTATAAAATGTGAATACATATTTTTATAGACTAAATTCAATTAAAGATACTAAGTTATAGTTTAACGAATTAATTAAAGTTGATAAAGATTTTTCATAATTAATAACATGGTACTACAGTTTGAACACTATATGGTAGATAATAATGATTTATAAAAACCAACAATTTTGTTTACACTGAATTCAAAAGTTAAAAATTATTTGCAAAATGCAATATTTCCGCTTTATTTCACTTTTTGATATTCATTTAATTTTGACAAAAATGTGACCTGGTGGAGGTAAAATGCTGGTAATTTCTTATTTGCACACCAAAAATACTTTCAACTTTTCCCATGCTGATCAAGTGACAATTTTCTTAAAAACTTTGTCTTTCTATTCTTGAAAAACTAAAATTGAACAAGCCCAAATACTTTTCGACCTTATAACATTTAAGCAAGTGGGTCATTGCCACCTTAAAGTTAAATTGTTTTATACTATTTTTTTTTCTTTTAAAAATTCTCAGAAGTATAATCAGAATCTCCCATACAGGACAGCTATATTCCCCAAAAGATATGTGATGTGGGGGAGAGACTAGATCACATTCAGAAACAGCACAATCATCTGAAAAATTTACATTTTTTCCCTAATTTTGGGGGCTGTAGTTGAAAGATAGAATCTTTAGTTGGGTAGGGGTAGTACCCTATATTACGCTTTTGGTGATATCTGCATATGTCTACACTTTCTTATCACAATTGTCTTCTTTTTTATCAATATTTTGTGTTAAGTAGAAACATAATTTATACAGATGTATTGGAATTTGCAAAAAATAAAAAAAAAATAAACTTCTACAGTCAAATTCTAGATTTGAAATTTTCATCTTTTATAGTCAAATGGTGATATATTAATGTTTATAAAAGAAAAAGTGGGTCTTATCCAACCATATTTGACCTATAAAAAAAGTCTTTTTCTCAGTTTCAAGAAATTGGATTTATTGCGTTTTGTATTCGAGCTCTCTCTATATATATATATTTATATATATATATATTATTCACAAACTGGCATGCTTAATCTTAATAGTAATTAAAAAATTATTATTTTTGGTCATAGTCATTATTGTACAACTCCACCATCATAAGTCTTTTATGAGTTTTATCATATTTTACCACTATACTTAAAAGTATAAGTTAATTTTACTGAATTGAATTGGCATTAACTTTGAAAGAAATTCTTAATAAATGTCATTTTTTTAATTAATTTCACAATGAAGAACATTACATATTTTATTTATTTATAAACAACAGTAAAATTAAAATTCAACATACTTTTTTAAAAAATAGGCTAGAAAGAACGAAAATTATTCATAGATTTTATAATTACTGTTCATTTAAGAAAAATATTAATATGTGACAAAATGACTTTTAGTTTTGCTGTTTTCAAATATACCACAAAAATCTTTTTCATTTTTACAATATATTTTAAGGAACAGTTGTAAAAAAAATGTTAAATTTACTGAACTTAATTATGACATTAACATTGTGATGACATTCTTAAATAACATTATTCATTAATTTAGCAGTGCAAAAAGTTACATTTGTCTTCTATTTACGAAGAATGGTAATATTAAAATTCTTTTTTTTTTTTAATAAAAGAAAAACATGACTTATAATTTTTATTTTTATTTTATTTTTTTATTTTATTTTTATTTTGTAATAATCATTGCTATGAAGTAAAAGAATTTTATTGGGAAAAAATGAGAAGAGAATGTCAAATCTTTTATCCCAAGTATTTTGAATAATGCAAACAAAAAAAGCCCAAGGCTTATTCTGGTGTGATATTTACAGAGAAACAAATATTACAATAATAACCCACCTAAATGTCGGACAACCCTTCGATTGTTGACACATTTATCAATATACCCATCACTTCTCAACTCACACACCATACTCCCCCCGGCTCCAAGCTATGTCTCAGTTGCTAGCTTGGTGTCTAATACCAACCTTGCAGATTCTGGTTGGAACCATTAAAGTAATGTCCAGTCAACTCTTTGGTTATGCATGGGAGATTTCTATTCATAACTGTTCAAATAATAGCATTGGCTTTCCCCAATTCTTGTGTCTGTGTTTCATACCAATCTGGATATTGTAGGTGTGTTCTTACAAGCAGTTCTGAGCCATCAACTATTCAATCCACTTTCCCAAATCACCTGTTATACAATGACGAAAAATTTTTTGGTAATATACAAATTTTGCACAATACAATATAGGCCTTGCATAAAATTTCCCATGGGCACTTAAAATTAACAAGGCATATTAACAGTTTTTAAAATACAAATGAGTTTTCTCTTAGAAAACTAGTTTGTTTAAAGCAAATGTTTTCCCTAACAACACAAGAATTTTAACAACTTTCTTTTATAGCAACAGTTTGTATAACTCAATTTCTTATCAACAAAACAAATTTCTTTGAAAAGATTACAATTCAAAATATCAATCACAGGTTCAAAGGCTGGGTTAGTAAAAAGAAAAAAAGATTGACCTACCTCAGTGAAGCTGCTTTTTTAGAACTCATTTGACAAATTTTCATATTTTTGGAGCAGACATCCTCAAGTTTGAGATAAACTCTCACAGGTTTATGATATGAAAGTTATTTGTATTATGAGAATTTAAAAGGTTCTTCAACAACAGCAAAAATGGAAATAATCTTTGGTCATCACATGGTCTGTCTTTTACCAGTAGCAGTAGTCTTTTGCCTGAGTATGGTCTACCCCTTTCTGTCAAAATATTTCCTTTTCTACAGCAAGCATGTGGATCAAAACTGACTCCTAAACCAATTCATTAGATGACTTAAGAATTTTAAGTCCCCATTGTTGAAAAAAATCAAGAATTATCATACAATCAAGACATGTCCATTTTCAATTCAAATTTGGCTTGTATCTATAACTTTAAATTTTCCCAGCTGGGCACATCTGGTAAAATTTATGCCATGGATAATTTAAAGTTATAGATACTACAAGTTCAAAGAAAATAATATAAATTAACCCTATAATTACTTCAATGTTTTAAATAATGAACCTATTTTAATCCAAAGGTAAAAAAGTAGATATTTTTAAAAGACTAAATTGCTTAAGCCTATATTCCAACAACAAACTTGACCCTCAGTCAAATCTTTTGATTCCATGTTCATATGACCTCTTTTTAGATTCACCTTGATATATATAAATAATAAGTCAATGTTTACTCTCTTATATACTTACACTGAGCTTTGCATATCATATAGACAAATATATCTTTTTCTTTAAACTTTTCTATTATTTTTTCTGTTCTGTGAAATCTTAATTTTCTATAAATCCGTCATAAAATCTATATACTTTCTATGGTTATTTATGTTCAATAAAATTAACTCTGATATTTTTATGATCTATAAATACTTTAAGTTGCATAAAACATTATACTTACTTAAGTTCTATATTATGCCTTTTTCTATAGTTCTTTTATAAAATCTTTTTTATGCTTTCTATAAATATTTTATGTTCTATAAAAGTTTATTTTCTACAATTTTTTTCTTTGTTATATAATATCAATTTTATGCTTCTATAATTCTGACTTAATTATCATGTTCTATAAAAATCTCATGCTTTCATGTATTATTTATGTTCTATAAACTCTAACCTTTTCTATGATTATTTCTGTATTTTCTTTAAAATTTTTATGCTTTTTTATAAATATTTATATTATATTTTTTTATAATATTTATAAATATATTTTTTTGTCTATAAAGTTATGATTTTATAATTCACTTTTCTGTAAAAATTTTCTTAATACTTATTGATAATCTTTTCTTTATTATGTTCTCTAACATACTTAATGTTTTTAAAAATATTTTTTCTTTATAATTCTTCCTTTGTCATTATTATTCCAGTCACCTGAAGAAGGTCAGAGTATACAACGGTTGAAACATTGTGAATATGGCAACAATGTAAATAGTCTAAATAACTATAATTTATTGTTAATAATAATTTAATTGTGTAATTTTATTGTTATATAAAACATTTTTTCATTCTCTTTATACTTTTATAATACTTATTATATTCTATAAATAAAAAAAGGTTTTTATAGAAATAAGAATAATTATACAAATAAAGGAGACTTTATAAAATACAGAATGACTTATAAAGTTTACAGAAATTAATTTTTATGCAAAATAAAAGAATTATAGATAAAAAAAAGATTTTACAAGAATTATATTTTATATAATGTGGAAAAAAATTATAGAATGCATGAGAACATAATGAAATTATTATAAGAATAAATAAAAAATATATATAAATTAGAAAAGAAATTAAAATTTTATAGAACAAAGAATTATAGAAAAGCATAAAAAGAATATATTTTCAGAATAAGTAATTTAAAGAAAGTATAAAGAAAATGATCATCTAGAAAATAAATTATAGTTAATTGTGAAAATTTTAAAGGAAAAGTATAGAAAAAGCATAATAAATGTTTTATGAACACAGGAAATCATAGGAAGGATGAAGGAAATAAGATTTTAAATAACACAGAATGAATTATGGTAAGTTTAATAAAAAGGATTTTATAAAACAGAATTACAGCATAAATAAGATTTTATAGAATAATATACGGATAATTAGTGAAAAGATAAAACAGATTTTGTTGATCATAACACAGAAAGAAAAGCTGTTAAATTATGCAATAAAGAATTATAGAATAGCAGAAAAAGATTTTTGGAACTTATACAAAAATAATTTAAACAAACAAAATTTTATAGAATGTAAAAAAAAAATTAGAATAAAGTAGATATAGTGCATAATAAAGAAATATACAAAATATCAAAATTTAGTAGAATATAATTATATAAAGGAGAAATTTTAGAACAATCAAGAATTATTAAAAAAAACACAAAGGTAGAATGAGAATGAATAGTATAAAGAATTTTTTATAGAATTTAAGTATTAGAGGAAAATAATTTATAGGATAATAATTGTAGAAAGTACAGAATATAATGAAGAAAGCTTAAACCACATTTTTATAGAGTATATATGATTACAGAAAAAGGAAATAAGTAGAGTTTATAGAAAAGGGAATAATTCTAGGGAAGCACTCAGAAAATTTTATAAAACATTAAAGTTGATTATAAGAAAGGCATAAAAAAATATTCTTAATATAATAAAGTTAATTATAGTAAAGTATAAAGGACTTCTAAAACGTAAAGAAAGAATTATAGGAAAACAAAAATAAAGATTTTATTTTAAAAAGACAAAATTTTAAAGAATTATCAGAAAGCATAATGGTGACAACAATAAAGTAATAATTATAGGAAATATGAAAAAAGAAAATTTATAACATGAGAGAATTATAATAATAATAAGGAATTATAGAAATTTAAAAGAATTTTATAGAACAATATTGAAAAATTAACAAAGTAAAAAAGATATTGTTGAAGATAAATATACATCATAAAGAAAATATAGACCCTAATAGAGAATTACAGTAAAGCACACAAATTAATGTAAATTTTATAGAATACAATAACATTAAAAAAAGCATAAACTAAAACAATGATTTTATAGAAAGAGATGGTGATTTTGAACAATTACAGAAAAGTATAAAGGATATTTTATAGAATATAAATACAGAAGCTTTGAAAGCATAACAAAGATATTTGTATAGTTAAAGATAGAATTATATAAGACCATAAAGAAAATGTTATCAATACAGAAATAATTGTAGAAATATAAATATCTTATAGAAAATTAAGATTTACAGAGACACATAAGAGGTGTTATAGAACATGACAGAATTACAGCAACTCAAAAAGGGAATTTCTAGAGATTAATCAAGCACATATTGAAGTAGGGTTAAATGAATGATAAAGTAATAAAGTTAATTTTATAGAAAATAATAGAGAGAATTATAGAAAGGTTAATGTATTTAGAGGAAATACAGAAATTATATAACTAATAAAAAGATTTTATAGGACATAATACAGAAAAGTAAAAATTAAATTTAATGTAAACAAAGAAGGATTATATAAAACATATATAGGAATTCATAGAAATATTAAAAAAATCTCTGTGTGTCTGTTTTATATTTAGGTAGCAAATATTCCTCCAAACAAAATTATTTTCAAATCAGATGTATAATGGGATATGGTGCAGCTCTATAAAATACAAGGATGTAGCCAATATAATCTTGTCTACCATAATGACAATAAAAATGTCAGATTAACAAATAAAATCTGTTAATTCTTTAGAAATAACATACATACATACATATATATTTAAAGACATTTTTATGTTTAACATTCTTTTTATAGATACAAGTATTTAAATAAATGCTCTGTTTATAATAAACAGTATTAAATAACATTTATCGGCCTGAATGTCTGAGAAATTTTCATAGAAAATATTCGTCCTCGACAGGATTTGAACCTGTATCCTATACAGAACCATCATATAGCCTGACGTGCCTTAACCATTTCAGCCACTAAGGATCGTCTGGTTGGCAAGATCGAATTTACTACTTATAAACTTCAATCTTCCATGAATCTCTCACATACATTCATAACTTCTCATGACGGTTCCGTATAGGATACAGGTTCAAATCCTGTCAAGGACAAATATTTTCTATGAAAATTTCTCGGACACTCAGGCCAGTAAATCATATTTAATACTGTTTATTATAAACAGAGCATTTACTTAAATACTTGTATCTATAAAAAGAATGTTAAACATGAAAATGTTTTTAAATAATTGTCAAACTTTGTCCATTTCATGTGTGTGTGTGTATATATATATATATATATATATATATATATATATATACAAGGAAAATTTAATTGATTTTTTTATTTAGTTTTAAAAGCATTCTTATACACACACACACAACAAAGTGGGAAAAAAGTTATCATGTTGCATGTTTCATCCTTTGGGACTTCAAACTAAATTTGTTTCTTAAACAAATTTAATTCAATGATGTCCTGAAGGATGGTGTGCATCACACAAGGGCTTTTTTCCACATTTTAATACATCTTTCTCAAAAAATTGTTCTTGATATATAAAAATTTATGTATCATTATGCCATACCCACATGAGGTAATTTTGGATTTTTGCTGTATGAGATATATTAAAGAGAAGAGAGAAGCCAGAAACTTTTTGGTTATAATGTGGATTTTTAAATATATATATACTTTATTTTCCATATTTTTGCTACAAGTGTTTCCAGTCTGGCAACCTTCATCAGGTAAAAAGTGGTTATTTCCACAAAATTATTAAAAGGATTTAATTTTTCTTATTTTCTGATGTTTAACCATTGTCTTTTGTATGTAGTAGTAACCCAAATTTTTCTTGTGGTAGCAAAAGTATTGGTTTGCTTAAGGGGTAATAAAATAATTAGGACTGGTCAGAGTAAGGGTGAAAAAAGGTCTTTGTCCTTATCTTTTTATGACCCTGTGTCTTCTTAGACCTATCTCCATTTTTTGTGCATTGTATGTGTGTGTGTGTTTTTGCTAGTATATTTTATGTATATTCCTTCTCCATACATATATACTGTTTTATTATAAGGAATTTGTATGTGTGTGTGTGTGTATATATATATATATATACACACACACACACATACTTCCTATGTTGTGTAGTGTTCATGTGTGTGTATTTGTTTTTGCCAGTATGTATATATTATATTCATTCTCCATAGATACTTGTGTGTGGTTTGACCATTGTGTGTGGAGTTATGATCTGTTTAGTACTGGTTTAAATTTGTTTATGAAGTTTTTTTTCTTGTATTTGTAGGTTATCTACAAATACAAGAAAAAAAACTTCATAAAACTTAATTTGTAGGTTATCTACAAATACAAGAAAAAAAACTTCATAAAACTTAATTTGTAGGTTATCTACAAATACAAGAAAAAAAACTTCATAAAACTTAATTTGTAGGTTATCTACAAATACAAGAAAAAAAACTTCATAAACAAATTTAAACCAGCACTAAACAGATCATTTTCTTGTAAAAGCAGTAATTTGACCAAACATCTCAAATGCAAGTTTATTCTTTCCTTGAAGCTGAAGATTCAAATATGTTCATGTGGGTTTCCATGTCCTCTAAAAATAGCCAATTTATCAATCCAGACTGGATCTTTAAAATAAAAATTTTTCTTTTGACAACCACTTCCATAATGTCCTTAAAAATAAGCAACTTACTACATAATGCATCCTGATGGATAATGCAATGAAGTTGTTTAGTTTTTTTTTTTATAAATACCTATGTGTTCATGGAGCAATGTAATAAAACCCTTATTCTGTCCAACCATTGCTGGTGCTCCATCGGTAGTTACTCCAACAAGCTGTCAAGATTCATTTCTGTACTACATTTTATTATGCTTTCAAAAATATCTGCTTCATAGGAACTAATTGTAAAAATTCTTCTATGATATCAAATGTTGGTGTTACGCCTCTCACAAAAACTGCAAGTTGAGCAGTATTCTTAATACCTGTGGATTCATCAATAGCATTGCTGTAATACTTCAGATTAGGTAAAATGACCTTCAAGCCACTTCTGACATTTGCTGCCAGTTTTTCAATTTATCTTGTTACTGTTCTTGCTAATAAACTGATTGCAGAAAATAATTCCTTTTTTCTGGACATACAACATCTACTACTTTCAACAATAATTCTTTGAAGAACTCTCTATTAGTAAAAGGTTTCATCCTTTCTGCAATTAGTTTTGACACCTCACAGCTAGCACAAGTATTTCGGTCATTTTCTTCAACTTTTCTAGTGAAAACAGATGACTGCTTTGTTAAACTATTTTTCAGCCTTGCAACTTCATCTTTTCTTGCTTTTCCACTGAAGCTGTTATGATTATGACGAGTTTCTTAGTGCCATTTAATATTTGAAACTTTCTTCACAGCAATAGTTTCTTGACAAATTAAACAGACACATCTTTCAAAGTGTTCAATAAAAAAATAGCTCAGTATCCAACCATCATTAAAAGTTCTGCACTTCAAATCTACTTTTCTCTTCTTAGTTTTAATGGACTTGTTCTGCATGTTTTTGCTCAGACAAAAAGATTTCTGCAAGCACAAGAGAATAAAAAAAGTAAATGAAAATGCAAAGATGTGATAAAATATGTGAGTTGGTGTGGTTTTTTACACATAAAAGCAACAGCTTGTCATACAGACATACACCCACTACAATGTGTAAGATACCAAAATTGTATGACGTCAATGGAGGGATTTCCCACTGAAGCAAAACATGGGGAAGTTATGAAAAAAGGTACTGCCATAACTGCATGCTAATGCCCTTCAGCATTTAACAAAATGAGAAAATTGCCCTACTATAAGCAAAACTCTTGCCAATTTAAAAGTTTAGTTAGCTTTAGTACCTGCAACGGAAGCCTGTTTAATGCTCAATCAGTGCTGTCAAATTTATTTTGCATTCTTCACAATGCCAGTGTATGACAAACCATTGATTGATTAATGATTCACTAATTGACAGGTTTTTCACACAAAAGTTGGGGGTCCCAGATTAAACTCACTGGTGGGACAGATATGCCCACAGGCCCCAGGAGGGTTGCCAACCCCAGGTCTAAGAAGATACAGGGATCATAAAAAGATAGAAACAAGGACCTCCTTCCTTCACTCTTTCTCTGGCCAATTCTAATTGTTTTATTACCCCTTAAGCAGAAGAATAATTTTTTCTACTCCAAGAGAAAATTTGGGTTACTACTACACACAAAAGACAATGGTTAAACATTGGAAAACATGAGGAAAATTAAATTCTTTTAATAATATGTGGAAATAACCACTCTTTGCTTGATGAAGGTTGCCAGACTGGAAACACATGTAGCAAAAATATGGATGTTTTGGTTTCTCTCTTCTCTTTAAAATATACACTCTTCTCTCATTGGAACAACTATAACCTCTCCCTTATATATAACCAAACAAGTTTGATTAAATTCAATTGACAATTTTATTTCTTAATTGTATTTTTCAGATTTTCAGAATAAGATGTATATTTGAGTCAAAATTGTGAATAAACTGTTCATAGTTCATGTTTCTTCTGTTTTGTTGAAGTATTTTCTACCATCTCAATCATTATCAAGGACCATGTGATAGACTTTTACATATTTTGAAAGTCTGCTGATTTCAGATGCACATTTGTTTTTTTTATTTAATTTTCAAAATGTCACCAATAGAATTAGATAGATAAGTTCACCTATCATCTGATTCACACTCCTCCTCAGTCTTTTGAACAGGAGTAGAGGTTCATCTCTTGTTTCCTGTTTAGGATTGGGTTTCTGGCTTCTTATCACAGTGCCTTCAGATAATCAATATGGCTTTCACTTCTCTAGGTCAAGTGCTGATGTATTAACGATTATTTCTGAAAGAGTCTCTCAAGCTTTAGATAAGAATGATGAAGCTTGGGCTGTTGCTTTGAATATCTCTAAAGCTTTTGACAGGGTCTAGCATAGTAGTCTTCTTCACAAGTTGAAAAGTTATGGTGTCTCAAAATTTTTGAAGTGATTCAGTCTTTCTTATCAAATCATGAAATGAAAGTTGTCCTAAACAGCCAATATTCTAGATCTTTTTGTGCTAATGCAGTTGTCCTCCAGGGCTCTATCCTTGGACCTACTTTTTTCTTAAATTTTTCAATGATCCTCCTGATGGCATCATCTCTCCACTTGATATTTATGCTGATAACACAACCATTTATTCCTGTCTTGAAAGTAAGTTTGATCAGTTTGATAAGGTCAAATTGACAGCTGATCTAGAAAATGACCAATAGTCTGTTGTTAATTGGGGCAAAGAATGGCATGTTAATTTTAATACATCCAAAACAAAAACTACTCTCTATTAATCATCTGACCTCTTTCTGCATTCCATCAACAGGGTTGATACTAACCTCCAGAAGAGTGACTCATTGCGCCTTCTCAAGCTAACATTCATGACTGACATGAACTGGAAAGACTATATTGGATTCACTGTTAGGTCAGCTGCTAAGAAAGTTGGTTCATTACTAGACAATTTTTCTCTCCAAAATCTATCTTCCATATCTATAATTCTACCATTCATCCATGCTTTGAATATTGCTGCCACATGGTCCAGTGTTCCTGCTATATATTTAGAGATTCTTGATAAAATCCAAAGAAAAATCTGCAATGTTATTGGTTCTGACCTGGCATCTTGGCTTCACTCACTTTCCCACCATTGTAATGTAGCTTCCTTTTCTATAAATACTCTCCTGGCAATTGTTCAGATGAACTCTTTGCTATGGTACCTAGACTTTATGCATTTAAGTGCAATATTAGATTGGCTGCAAAGTATCAGCAATTCTGAACTGGCTAAATATGACTGTAAGTTCTATGCTAACAGATTCTTTTCTTACACTTCTCACTTGTGGAACTCTCTTCCAGCTCTATGCTTCCCAGCCAACTTTGATCTTCAAAAATTTAAATGTAATGTCTATTGTTATCTACTGTCTTCTTGATTCCTCTTATTTTATTGTTCTTGTTCCTTAATAATATTTTACTTTTTTCTTATTATTTCACACTCAGTAACTCCTTGTCTTATTAGCTTTACTGTCTTGCATGTTGTGATTTTTAAAAAAAGAATTATAGAAAGCATAAGGAAGATTTTATAGAATAAGACAAAAAAAAGATTTATGGAAAACATTGATTGTTTTCATCCATGTCTAGGGATATTTCATTCTCTTCTTTTATAGTACTTCTTTTAGGTTATTTCTAGTTCTATTTCCACTGAGTCTGAGTTTGTTTTACCCAGTCCAGGGATTGAAGTCATAAATTAAAGATCCAATATTTTAATCCTTCTTGATGTCTCTTATTCTGCTGTCAAGTCTGCTGCTGTAACCTTGCTGTCAAGCTTGACTCTCTCTGTTGCTGTTTCACTTTCTTACTGCTGCTGAATAATTCTTCCTATCAAGATTGACTTGTCCTGCAATCATTTTCTCTGGTTTAATGAGCCTTGGTCAAATTCTTCATTGTATGACTTAAACAAATTTTGTGGGAGTCTAATTTTACCTGTGTCAATTGCTATACTGGTAAGGAACATCTTTGTTTGCTTGTAGAGTTCACATTACAGTTAATATTCCTTTCAATGAAGAATGTTATGAGAGTATGCTATTCTCTTTCCACTACCCTTTTTGCTCTCCTGGAACTAACAAATGTCTTGATTGATAAGCCTGGTGGAACTAGTTTTAAGTCCTTACATCTGTATAGTAATATCATGTGGTTTGACATTGTGTCTAATTCCCATAAAAATATTTGATGAAACTACAATAAAAGTAAAAAATATATCAAATTTATAAAGGTTTTCTTGTTTCTTTTTGTTATTTAATTATTCTGTTGGATTTAATCCATATTTTTCTATACATATATAACATACTAAAATTCACTTTTTCTTGCAAATTGAGGAAATCATCTTTAATATCTTAACCTGAACCATTGTTTAAAATCCTTTTATAGAATTCCATGAATAATAATTTTTTCAGTCACAAATTTTTTTGATCAAAACAACAAAATAAGGATTTTTATATGAATAATTTGAGGAATAACCACTTTGTAGGAATTCAGATATTTTCTATTTTATACTTTAACTAAACAATTTCAATTAGGAATCAGTATCATTTTCAAATTTTATTCATTCTTTTGTTACTTTTGGTCATCTGACATTTATGGGCTCTTTCTCTTCAAATGATTTAGTTATTTTTTTATTTTGTTTAGTGAATTAATTTCTTCACTTTCCTCTTTCATACTTATTCAATTTTTTAATACTATTTTACCTATATACTTATTAAAAAGTAATATATTGATGTTTTGTATCATATTAATGTTGTGCCATGCTGGACAACTGTGAGTAACAGTGAATGACAAGACAAAATATACTGTGTGCTTACCTATAGCAACCCATGATGTGACTAACTCTGACTGCTAGTAGTCATAGGCATTATACTTTATTGAAATGTAGGTACCTCTAATAATTCAGTAACCTAAGGTTTAAATGAATTTTCATAAATGAAAAATCTTTCTTGAAGCTTTCATTTTAGCTTTAATTGGAAGCTAAAGAATTAAATTTTCTAATTCCAGAAAGCAAAATGCTGTGGTGTATTTCAAGTAGAAATTAGAATAATTTTTAGTCAAATTGGAACCAATCGAAACAGCCATATTGACATATTTGTAAACAAAAGTTAATTCTCAGTTTTAAAAATCTTGCAAAAATATAATATATATTTCTGAAACATTATTTGCTGAAAATTAGCAAATTTAAAGTTAATCTGTTCTGAAACAAATATTACTTATAGCACAAAATGTTGTATACAAGCATTTCTTAACCGCGAGGTCTTATTATTCTCATGTCTCCATCAATATATTGACAGCCTAAGGTGTTGACAGGTTAAGAATGGTGGACCAGAATTGACATAAATTTACAAATTCTAAGTAAAAATGGTTGGTTTTTGTTTTTTAACTACCAGGTAATTTTTTAAAATTAACAAAATATTTTAAGCAATTATAAAATATTTTATTGAATTTTTTAGGGACTTAATCCTACATTTGAAGATGCTTTTTGAAAATATAATATAATTTAAAATACTATAAAAATTTCTTAGCAGTTCATAAATTATTGAGTTACCTCTAGAATGGTATTTTATTAGTTATCTCAGTTATTAAATTAAAAATTTAATAACTGGGATAATGTAATATGATATATAATAATAATTATAATTTTTATCTCAGTAATTAACTTTTTAATTCAATAACTGAAATAATATAATAAAATGCAATGATAGAGGTAACTCAATAATTTGAAATTTTATGGTATTATTAATTTATATTTTTAAGATCTTATTTTTCATTTTATTCTTTATTATTATATCCTGATGCTTATAAAATGTTATTTTATTTATTAAATTTTTAAAGTACTTAAATTTTATTATTACTTAGGTAATTGTACACTTTTATTTAAGCATAATCCAATATCTCAAATGATATCATATGAAAAAAAATTGCTACTATGTATAACAGTTATAAGACATTTTGGAATATTTTGTGGCCTAAAAAGGGGCCTCTTCAACCATCCTCAGAAGTTAAATGAAACAATTTCCCACAGCCGAATATGTTTATTCATAAAAAAACTTGAAAAAATATGACCTTTTAGTGATATATCATGTATGAAACATCATACTTTAAAAAAAAGAACATTTAGACACACAAAAAAAGAATTTTTAATTATTTAAAAACATTTTTGGTGTGATGATTTGTATTAATCTTTTCAATTTTCACTTAGTAAATATAGTCTTAACTTAATAACTTAATAACCTAACTTTGATGATATTTGGAAGAGTTTTTAAAACATTTTTGAAACTTTATAAATTAAAAAGAAAAATGCAAACAATTCTTGTAAAAATTTATTATTTATCAAAAAAAATTTTTTCAAAAGACAATAATGTCATTAATATATATTATTTATAAAAGCAATTAAAAGCTTATCTAATTAAATAATTAGATAGTTTTATTACAGTTTTTATTTTGTGATTTGAAGCAGGTTTTAAGGAATTTGGTAAGAGTTTGAAAAAAAATTGATGATTTACATTCTCCAAGGAGTCCTGCTTCTAACTCATAAAAAACATTTTGCTGACATTTTTAAATTCTAGAAATTTTTGTGAAATTAAGTGGGAATTAACAGATGTAAAAATAAATTTACCAAGATTTTCTAAAAATAATAATTTCAAAAATAAATGAATTCATTTATGAATAAGTTCTGCAAGTTTCATTAAAATCCAACAATTATTTGATTTTTGCAAGACTTTCCAAATTAATGTGTTATTTTACACCATTGACGCATGAAAAACAAAACTTTTAACCCAAATTTCAAACATGTCAGAAAGGAGAAAAGATTTTTAAAAATACTTTGGTCTTTCCTCTTAATAATAACATAAACATTTTGGCAATAAAACTTTGTTTATATTAAGTTTGGGGCCTTTTTTAGTGAAAAAGTGGAGGTACCTATTGAAATGTGATTGGTCTCTTTAAATAGTTACAATGGAATTAAATCTGTGTTTATTAATACATCACATCTCCCATCTCAAGTTATGAGAATTATAATGTTCAATATTGATAGATAAAAAATATTTATATAGAGTATGTCCCTAAGATATGACATATGAATAATCATAAAGGTAGACTACCCTCATTCACCCAGAATTGGTATTATTTTGGTCATCACTAAATTTTTGATCTGTATCTGATGGGTTTGTTTATAACATGACCACTTCTTGTTAGAAATATGCCAGCTTCTGAGTGTGGCATGATTGATGGGGTCTGCTCAACATTGTCTGACACAATTGGTTCTTCATACTTGATGTGTGGTTGTTACTCTCTTTTGATAGGCGTATGTGTCATCTCTTTTTTCTATGTTTGTCCTGATGCAGTTGTGACAATGTATGATGTTAGTTTGTCACATTTATCAGTCACAATTTCTGGTGCCCAACTTTTGTCATCTAATTGTACTTGTACGCAATCACCTGACTTCAGTGATGTGAGTTCTTTTCCTGTATGTCAGTTGTAATATTTCATCTGTTTTGATGTTCAGCATGTCTTTTCTAAAGTACAGATTGATTTTCTGTATGTGATAATACCACTAAGATGAAATAGGTTTCTGAGAGTAAATGCAAAGAAGAAGAATTTAGTGAGGAGAAAGGACAATAGAAGAACAGGATTCAATAAGACAGAAGATAGCAACTGAAATTGCGTTTAAATTTTTGAAAATTATAGATAGCAGGGAAGCAAGAAACCAGAAGTGAGTTCCATAGACAAGAAATGTGAGAAAAGGAACTATTCAAGTAGAACTTAGTTACATCTATTTTTACAGTGAAATGGTAAAACCTAGTTGCCAATCTAGTGGTATGATTAAATTCATATGATTGAAGTACTAAAGGAGAGTTCATTAAAACAATTGACATGAAAATATTTATAGAAAAGTCACATGATGGCAGTAGGAAAGTGACTCAAAACAGAATGCCAGGTCAGGACCAATAACTTATAGACCCTTCTTTGAATTTTGTCAAGAATCTTGAGATATATAGCAGGAGCACCAAACCAGATATGGTAGCAATAATCAATGCGTGGATGAATGGTAGGTTTATAAATGTACACAATGGATTCTGGAAAGAAAAATTGTATGGCATGATGCAATGAACCAAATTTTTCCAGGATTGGTGAAACTTTCAGGTTAATAACTTGAATTATCAGGTATTTTGTTGACAGAGCACTTCAGTTTTACTTGATGTTTTGGGTTGGATGATGTGTTAACTATAACTCTTCAGTCAGATTTTGGTTGTCTGTAGTGGACCGGTATATTTCTGGTTATTATGTTGCTTTGCACTGTAGTACCCAGCTTGAAATTAATGTTGATAGTGTCATTTACTACTATCACTATCCAGTCAGACCTCACTGTGTTTGTTTCTAGCATAAAGTCATTTAAAATAGGTGTTGGCATGATGAGTCATCACTTTCCTTGGTGCTTATTTCTGAAACCTTGTTATAAATATATATATATGGTATCACAAGAGAAAAAAATGAAACAAGTACCATTGATAAGATGAAAGGAAAAGAAAACAAGTAATGTCAATATAAAATTCTTTGAATTGTTGATACAGAGAATGTGAGTGGAATGTCTCCTTCTGGGCAAAGGAAGTGACTTGGAGGAATGGTAGAGTTGGTAGGGCTTGGAATTGATACATGTACTGTGTCAATTGACCGAGGTCACTGATGTTGATGTTTAGAGTTTGCTGGTGGTGGATTTATTGAAGCTAGCCTGTTCAACATGATTCTTTTTCAGTCATTATGAGTGGCATTCTTAAAAGCAAATGTAGTGGCTCATGAACCTATTTTTTTTCATGTTTTTTCTTTGGTGGCAGCATTTGTGATTGGCTCCTTTTATATGGTATTTTATATTTTTTGAGGGAATTTGTTTTGTGAGCTAGGTGTGATATTTTTTTGGGGGGGGTTGCTTTCTTAGTGTTCACATCCAGCAGACATGTAGAGTGAATCAAAAAGTGATGAAATTTTAAGCAGAGTATAACATCGTAGTTTAGAGTGGCACATGCTAGTAAAATTGTTGTATCTGGCATTTTCTATGTTTTGCTGTAACCTGAGCATATTTTTGAGTGCTTTTTTTCAACATTTACCACACTAAGTGTAACATTTAGGGCTAATGTTCTGATATTGGAATGCTAAATTTTCAATTTTTTCATTTTTTTTTTACTTTTCAGTCCTCCCTTATACATTACTGCCAAAATTGATGTTTCTTCATTTATACTTTCAACTTGGTTTATGCAGACTTCAATCACTTGGCATTTATCTATTGCTTTTTTTAAAAAAGTTAAAGTTTTTTGTTTATTTTAGTTATCATGAGGTATTAATTCATGAGTATCTTTGTTTAGGATGGCACATACAATTCTGTTTCTGACTAAGTCATGCTGGTGCTTGCCAAATTCTCAGTCCTTAGCCTTCAGTTTTATGTCAGTCAGATTTTTATGAAGGTAATTGGTTTCTGTTGAAAAATAAATATCTGATGTATGTTATATTTTTTTTAGTTCACAATATTCTTGGAATTTATTTTTCATATCTTGTATTTTGTTCTTTTTATCATTATTTTCAAATTCCAATGAGTTAAAAATTTGTAAGAAATTGTAAACAAATTGTATTTGCTCATCATTTTCTGTTACTCCAACAGTGAACAAAGCAAAAAAGTCATGTTGTTCCCAAACTTTGTAATTTTTATCCAGATTTCTTTTGAAGTTGGAATTCTTTGATGGTTTCAAACACATTTTCTTTCCTATTTGTTTTTAAATCTGGTTTACATTTCTGAAATTATTTTAAGGTATCCACATGTGTATCCATTCATAATAATGGCATGAATTTCAAACAAGGGAGTGCTTCATTTTTTTTTGTCTCCAGGTTGAACTGTTTAACACATTTTTCACTCTTGTGTGGCTTCTGGAAGCATTTACTTCCATTCTTTTCAATAAGCCTGAGTCCACACATGCATTTTCCCCAGGAAAATACTTTATTCTTGTATTTGTAAAACCAACATTTTATTTGTAAAAATATTTAAATAAAGTGTTTTTAAAAAAAGTTATTTTCGTTGTCTTGCACAAAGAAATTTATGCCTTTTGAATGAAATCTAACTTTGAATTTGTCACTCCGGCACTTACATTTGTGAATTGTTCCTGTTGAAATGAAAAGTACCAAGTAATACTTGAAAACTACTTAAGGTATACCAATGAATATATTTGTTAAATTGTGATTAAATACAAAAATTAGTTTCATTAATTTGAGGAATTTTTGGAAATTGAAATATGTTGGGAATGGATCCAGTTTTTGTTGTTTACTAATTTAAGTTGATTTTCTAAATTACTCTTAAAATTATCCAAATATGGGTATTACAACTATTGTTTTTAGCGTATATAATAATTTTGCTAAAATAAATAAGTGCACATGGTTAAGTGGTTGGTATGTCAATATTTTAAATGGTTATAATTTACATATGAAAATCAATTTATTTGCTGTAGTCGAATATTCTAAATCTACTAGTTTTACTTCCATTAAAATGAAAACATTAAAAATTGTAATATTATAATGATCATATTGATACAAATTTCTATTTTGTTCAGGAGGATTTTTCTTAGTTCTCTAAATTTCATAGTTTGGGATAAATGATATTGAAACTAAGAAATAATTTTATAACAAAATCTTTAATGATCTATTATTTATATAAGTTTCATATTGGCAAATAACATTAATGTATTAATTTTTGTAAAATGCTCCCCAGGTTTCTAACTTTGGACCAAGTTTATTCCTAATTTTCATCAACAACCTTCCCAATGTCAACATATGCTGATGACACAGCTATTTACTCTTGTCTTAATGGTAAGTCTGATAGGTTTCATAAGGTCAGATTGGCAGCTGACTTTAAAAATACCTATAATTTGTTAACTGGAGCAAGAAATGACTTGTTAATTTTAATGTCACCAAAGTGAAACTGTTCTCTTTTAATTATTTTAGAACATATTTTACTTTCCTTCAGCATGGTTGATACTAACCTACAGGAGAATGATTTCTTGGGCTAACATTTTCCACTAATATGAAGTTGAATGATTATATTGAATTAATTGCTATGTCTACTGCTAGGAAAGTTTGTTTACTGTGTCATGCTAAACAAATTCTTTACACCTTTATAAGTCAATCATTTGTCATTTGTACTGCATCTGGTTTAGTTCGTTTGTATGTATCTAGAGATTCTTGACAAAACCCAAAAAAGAATCTACAATGTTATCAGTCCTGACATAGCATATCAGCTTCCATCACTTTCCCACTGTAATGTACTTTCTCTGTTCCTTTTCTATAAATATTTCCATGGTAATTGTTCTGATGAGCTTCCCTCTTTGATACCTTGAATTTACAAATTTAAGCACAGAAATAGATTAGCAGATAGGTCTTATCATTTTACAAGTGAAATGGCTAGATGTAACTGTTAGTTCTATACCAGTCATGGGCAAGCATGCAGCCCAATTGGCTTTCTGAATGGTAGACATAATTTCATGATGAAAATAATGTTTATTAAAATGTTGTTTGTTTCTTTTTGTTCTCACTTGTTCACTCACACATTCCCATGCATAGCCACATACATAAACAATGATTAAGTACAATGCTTCTTGAATTTTGTAACATTTTGTTGAAGGTAACATTGTCAATATTTTAAACTATTGGCAATTTTCACTAAGGAAGATCATATGTGTAAACATATTTTGCTTCAGAAACAATAAACTTAAATGATAATTATTCTTCTTTAACAAATATTTTTGTATACACAAATGAATAAATTAGAAACAATTCATATGCAGCAATGTGTATTAATCACTTTGTCTGTCATCAGTTAAAATATTACACTAAGACATCAATTTTTTTAATTATACATTCATTTTTTCCCATTTCTGAGACAGATCCTGCTGTTGGGAAAATGGCTGCAGTATCTTTAATAAAAAATTACCTTAATTCTTTTAGTAATGTGGCTCGCTTTATGATGTACTGTACCTCATGCAGTCCACTGTCTGAAGGTTGCCCATGCCTGTTCTATTCTAACAGTTTCTACTCTTGCACTTCTCACTTGTGGAACTCTCTTCTGGCTTTCCAGTCAGCTTTGATCTTCAAAAATATAAGTGTAATATCAATTGGCATCTTCTGTTTCCTTGAATCTTTCTCTTTAATAATGTTCTTTCTCCTTAATAACAATTTTTGATTTGTTCACACTCAGTAATCCCTTGCATCTTAGTGGCATTATTACCTTGCTTGGGATGAAATAGTTAAAAAAATAAATGGGTAATATGATACCAGAATGGATATTGCCGAAGTCAGTTTCATCAGGGTTTGACCTGGGAACACCTCTACTGAATGGAGAAGCACATAACCTCACATATGTATCTGGGTTTTGCCGGCATGGGAAAGATTTGTAATACACATAAACAGCTGTCCAGAAGGGTAGGGGGCAGTCTCTCACAGATTACAGAGGTTGCTTCACAGACAGTTCAGGAGTAAGTGACAAAGTCAAAGTTGAATAAAAAATGTAATATTATGTAGTGAAAGATTCACGTTTCATTTTGCACACCCACATCATTAAACACGCAAAGAAAGAATATATAGCTGAAGAAAGAAACAAAAAATAAAGGAAAGTATGACTAAAACAGAAAGAAAGATATGATTATCAAGTAAAGGAAGCAAAAAAAAAAAAAAAATAACGAAAGAAAAAATAAACAATGTACAAAAAAAAGAAAGGAAACAAAGAATAAATGAAAGAATGAAAAAAAGTATGACGGAAAAGAATGAAAGAAGGGACAATGAAAACAAAGAAATAAATAAAAAAAGAAAGAAAGAAAAATTAAAAGCATGACAAATAAATAAAGACTGAATAATCGAATGAAAAAATGAACGAAATAAAAAGAGAATAAATATGAGGAAGATGATCATCGGAATTAAAGAAATAAAAAATAAATTATGAATAAAAAAGAAAGAAAATAGAAAAGGAATCTATGAATGAAAAAAGAAAGAAAGAAAGAAAAGAGGACAAGAAATAAAAACGAGGAAAGAAAGAACAAAGGAAAAGTGATTAAGCGTGGCTAAGACCATCGGCAAGAACAAAAGGAGTATTGTAACAAAGAAAAAAAAAGAAATAATCTGTAAAAGAAAAGAAAAAATAAATAAGAACGGAATGAAATAAAACGAAAAAAAAATGAAAGCAGGGCACAATGAAAGAAAACAACAAATACATGAATTAATTAATTTTTTTAAAAACCCAAGAAGAAGCAATAGACGAAAGAAATATGAATGAAAAAAAAAGAGAATGAATGAAAGAAACAATATAACTTATGAAAGGAAAATATCTATGAATGAAAGAATTATGAAGAATTTAATAATAAACTTTATAAAGTAAAAAGAAAGAATATTATTTATTGTATGTATGTATGTATGTATGTGTGTGTATGTGTGTGTGTGTGAAAATTCAAATAAAAAAATATAAAGTGTAAAAATCTTTTTTGGTTTAAATTTTTGGGATGAGGAGTTAGCATTATTTACACGCAGATTATTTGTCCCTAAATTTGTTGTTATCACAACGTTTCGGCCGTTGAAACCGCCGGCCTTCATCAGGTGCTTGTCGATCCTAATAACCTTCACAGAGAATTTCGAACTGAATCTAGTTTTATCCGGGTTAGATTATTCTAGCTAGTTGGATAGGGATATCTCATCTAGATCTTATTTATTTCTAATAACTGAGTAGTACTAAAAAAAAAAAAAAGCTGTCTCATACTGAGTAGAAATAGGGCGAGCAATAACAAGCTGTACTAAAATAAAAAGGACTAGACAAGATATCCTTACAATTGTGAGCGGAAAGAGAATAACGCCAACCCGAGTAGGAAAAGTGTCCAGTTCGTAAGTAAAGTAACGAGTAACATTAAAAATGTTCTTTTTTTTTTCTGTTCCTAGATTCCTGCTCTGACTTTCGCGGATATTACAATATTTTTTTTTTTTGTCGAATTACAACTTTTCCTCTAAATAGATAGAAAAATATGTACCACTAAAAAATATCTCTAAACCTATCCATCTATCTATTTATTTCTCTATCTATATGCGTGTGAATGATAGATAGATAGATAGATAGATAGATAGATAGATAGATAGATACAGATGCATGTATACGCCACTCCGCGCCGACGACCTCCATCAACCACGGAAAATTTTTGGAAAAAACCATTACTACTCCTCTTTTGAAAAAACGGTTCAATTATATGGTTTATGGTCATCCATAGTTTATTCTATAGGAATAGCAATAGTAGTTTTTAATAGAGAGAGTGAGCTACACTGAAAGATTGTATTAGGGAGGAGAATTTAAGGGGTGTTATTAGAGAGTATGATTGAAGGGGAGGATAGTAGGAGCATTTAAAGCGTTAAAGGAGGAGGGACGGAGATAAGGAATGGGATAAGGAGTGTTAGTGGTTCTCTTTTTATATACAGAGAGTTGAGAGTGAACTACATGTTCATTAGGGAGCGTGTTTTTTTTATGTAGTTTTTGATAGAGACGTCCTTGTGTGTTGAGAGCGTCTTTTTTGGCTGCTAAGTTCAGGTGTGTCTTGAAAACCCGTGCGTTTCACGCTAATTACAGGTGTGTAAAGGTACTTTTATCGACTGAATATAGTTATTTAGGTACTTACCTACGGAGTGAGGGCGAGAAAACGGCGATCGGACACGTCTTTGATATTCATTTTCCCCAAAAAAAGAAACGGACTTACTTGATTCCTTTCCTGGAAGATCGACATTTTAAAAAAAAAGAAAAAAAACGGAGAGAAAAAAAAAAGGCGATTTTAAACAGGTAAGTGTCAATGGATTGCATCTATTTTAGCCCCAGCTCTCGGTAGATAAATACAAAATCTTCACCTGTCGGTAGATAAACCTACGTAAAAATTGTATATAGATGCGGAGTTTTGAGGCAGTGGTGGGGGTCCGGTGGGATCGATGTCTTTCTCTCTCTTTCTCTCTTTCTTTCACACTTTCTCTCTCGATATTATAATACATATACATACATGCATATATATATATATATATATATATATATATATATATATATATATATATATATATATAATTGTATATATCTTTCTCTCTCTCTCTCTCTCTTATCGAGACAGAAACAGAGAGAGAGAGAGGGGGGGAGAGAGAGATACTTTACATTGCAATAATAATTTGTCCTTCAAAATGAGCTTCCATCTTTATTTTTGGCTGGATTTTTGCGTATATTTGCTTTTTTCGTTTTAACACCCCCTCCTCCGAGCGCATCGCACCCTCAATGGTGAGGAAGCGTCGGCATTTACTATAGTGTGAGGGGGCGTAAGAAATTTCTCTCTTTCTTTCTTTATATGAAAGAATACAGAAATAAAATATATATTTGCAGTAAAGACAAATGAATAATTCAATAAGAGAAGTTAAAGGAACGAAACGCGTTGGCATTTCCATTTCCTCTTATCTTTTATTTTAATTTATATAATACTTAAACACGCATTCACACACACGCATATATATATATATATATATATATATATATATATATATATATATATATATATATATATCCGATGGTACCTTTAAGTTAAGTAGCAGTCCTTTTTAGTTAAATATAGTGGTGACATCAATCCTTTTCGACGGAACTATTTACAGCGCTTGGAAGACTTTATGTGTGTGTGTCTGTAAAAGGATTGCTGACAAAATATGCAATTTATATATATATATATATATATATATATATATATATATATATATATATATATATATATATATACTGCATATATATATGTGTGTGTGTGTGTGTGTGTGTGCCCGCGCATATGTCACACACACACACGTATACACACAAGAGCTCATTCTCGATCTCATCATAAAATGGCTTCCACTATATTGAAAATGCTTTCCAGAAACCTCATCCCGTAAGTATAAATACATCTCTCTCTCTCTCTTTCTCTTTCTACCCCCCTCTCTCTCTACACACATGTGTGTGCATTTACATTACACTTATATGCGTGTGTGTGCGTGTGAGTGTGTATGCCTACTTGTGCTTACAATGCCTGAATTTATGTGCTCAGTTATATGAAAATGTAAATTTGTATCTGTGTGTGTTTTTGTATTACTGTAAGTAAGTATATGTGCGTATGCACATACATAAGGGTAAAAATTTATGTTCGGATGCGGTTTCTGTCTGTAATTATATTTTTTAACGTGTCTTACTTAATTTATTCTTTTCCGATATAAATTACAACATCCGCTATACATCATTATGAATGTATTAATTATTAATATTATTATTATTATTATTATTATTATTATTACTACTACTACTACTACTTTTTTATTATTATTTCTCGATATCTATGCAGGTAAATATCGTCTGTACGTGTATTGTACAGTATGCCTGTTTGCATGCATTATGTGGTGGGGGTCGGTAACTGTACACACAAAAAAATAAATTTTTTATTTATTTTACCCAGTAACAGCCTGTATTTATTTATAGAAGTTCTATTGTAGACAAAGAAAATTCTTCGTTAGAGATTTTTTTAAAATTGACAAAGAATTTTCGTTTATCTTTAACGAAATTTGATAAAAAATACCTACCTACCTATCACAGTATTCATCTCTCTCTCTCTCTCTCTCTCTCTCTCTCTCTCTCTTTCTTTCTCTCTATGTCTGTTCTGTATGTTTTCTAATATATGTGTGTGGGTGTGTGTGTGTGTGGGGGGGGTATAATGCTAGAATAGACATTGTATTCGTTTCACACCAGACCGTCAAAGGATCAGGTGCAGTGCTGACCTGGGGTTACTTTCGGTTATAATAATGCAGAAGTACATGACCTCACACCTGCATCCGGTATTGCAAGCGTGAGAACGGGAATGTTGGACAGATGGATATAAACTACCGTTCCAGAGATGTTTCGTCAGTCTTTCACACAATAAGGTCCGCCAGGCGTACCGGGTCGGGTAGGGGGTGGTTTACTGTGAGGATCGTACCAAAGTGACTGACGAAATGTTGGAGTGAATAAAATAAAATGTTATGTAATCATGTAGGTACCTTCACTTCATCACACACACACACACACACACACACACACACACACACACACACACACACACACACAACACACATGAACATACAACACGCGCGCACGCGCGCGCGCGCACACACACACACACACACAGACATTGAAGGCTTCACTTTCCCCATTGCATTAACTTTTTAAGTTGTGTGTTTAATCTTTAAACTAAAAAGTCATTCCCTGATCTGCGCAACTTTGCTTAGTAGACAATTTGTGGGTTTAACAATTTTTTTGTAAAGTAGTCCCATATTTTGAGATACATTTGTTAAAAACTTTGTTTAATCAATCCCTTCCCCCCACCTCGATTCTACTGCAAGTAATGGGACCTCTGGTGGGTATATTTTATGTTTAGTTTGTAACATAGAACAGATAGATAGATAGATAGATAGATAGATAGATAGATAGATAGATAGATAGATAGGGAATAGGGGACATTGGTTGGGTGTGAGACTGATAGCAATAGAAAGGGGATAGATGGTGAGTGAAAAAGCTAACGATTTTTTAACAAATAGATCATAATATTAATTAGAAGGGTAATAAATCGGTATTGAATAGAAGTCGATGCATAGTAGAATGAAGATAGACAGAAAGATATCTGTAGAAGAGGGATATATAGCAAAAGAATGGTAATAGATAGGTTGCAATAAAAGAGGAACAGATAAATATACAACGGAGATCGACGGTAAATAGTGAAAAGGTGACAGTAAAACTAGAAGGTGGCAATAGAAAAAAGATGTACTGCAATAGATAGATAGATAGATAGATAGATAGATAGATAGATAGATAGATAGATAGATAGATAGATAGATAGAGATAGGAATAGGCTTCAATAGTGATCGAAAGAAATAGACATGACCATACTGATTTGATTATTTATTGATAACAATAGTAGAGGATAACTAGCAGTAGGAACGGGTCATAAGTGGGACAGATAGCAATAAAAGAAGGATGCATCAACTACGACAAAAAGTGGATATATTATCAATAGAAGGGAGATAAGTAACAATAAAGTGTTAGGTTGCAGTTGAAGGGAGATAGTAATAGAAAGTGGATAGATAAAGTAATTAGCAACAGGAGGAAATTGCTAATAAATGGGAAATGGCTATGTATCAATAGAAGATAAGTAACAATAGAAGGAGAGTAGATAGCAATAGAAGAGGGATAGATAGTAGCAACAGACAATAGATAGCAATAATAGGTGATGTGTGTATGAATGGAAGGTGGATAGAGAGGCATCAAAAAGGAGATAGATTGCAACAGAAGTTGGATACATAATTGGAGATAGAAAGCAATAGAAATGGGGTAGACAGCAATTGAAGGGAGATAGCAACAGAGGGGTATCCGTATATATGAGATAGGTGGATAGCTTGGTAGCAATAGAGGTGGATAAATAATTAGCAATATGAGTGAGATAAATAAATGGTAATACAAGTAAGTGGGACAAATAGGAAGCAACTGAGTGTAGATAGCAACCGTTTACTTGGTTTATTTCTGCCTAACAGTTTGCCTGTTTTGTTTCCTTCGGTCTGTTTCTGGCTATCTGCCTATCTGCCTATCAACCTGTCTGCATTTGGCTACCTGACCGTTTAGCTCGTGTCCCCCAAATAACGCCATCTGTCTAATTGTCAGATTGAAAAAGAAAGAATACGGGATGTCAATAGGTAGGTAGGTAGGTAGGGTGGGGAGAGAAGTTATAAATAGATCAAAGTGCTTATGTCCATTTTTCTCTTTGTTCTTTCTTTCTTTCTATAATTATTTCTCTTTATCTTCATTCTTTCTTTCTCCTTTCCCTTTTCCTTTCGTTCTTTCTTATTCTTTGTCTTTCCTTTTTATTTTTTATTTTATTTTTCTTCTTCTGTTTTTTATTCATTCAGTCATTCATTCATTCATTCATTCTTTTCTTTATTTTGCCTTCTCTTTCTTTTTTCTTTTTCTTTCTTTTTTCTTCCTCTATCGTTTTTTTTTTAATTCTCTTTTTCTTTCTTTTTCTCTTCCGTTCTTTAGTTTACACACAGTCTTTTTTCTCTCAACCCCTCTCTATTCCTTTAAATAATTACAGAATTTTTTTCCATTCTGTTCTTCAAAATTTTCATAGCATCTGTTATAATTTTTTTTATCTTTCTCCCTTATTCTTTATTAAAATCTTTTAATAGACGCTATAAAAATTTGGAGCAACAGAATGGGGAATAAATTCTCCTGTAATTTCCTATCTTTAAATTATAATACTTGTTTTCATTCCTTACATATGTTTTATAGAAGGATACTGAAAATTTCATGGATGGAACACGTGAATAGAAACAAACAGGACATTTTTAGAATCAGAAAGAAGCAGTTGAAATTTCTAGGACATATAATCAGGAAAGAGGGCTTGGAGAATTTGACACTTTAAGGAAAGAGGGAGAAAGGAAAGCAGCAAATAAACTTAAGCCTGTGTAAATGGATGGCAGGACAGGGAAAGTAAGAATAGTAAGGGGACAAACATTGATCAACACAACAAAGGATAGGTAGTTGTGAAGAGTCCTTAAAAGTTTATATCCTGAAAAGACGAAAAAACAATACCTTACTCAACTGACATACACGCATTTAAAATATAAAAGTGGACATAAAGATTAACACCTAGCGGCGACAGCCTGTTTCATGCTTGAACGAAATCTCCAGGGCGTATTTTTAAGCTCTCTGGGAGAATTATTTCTTGTTTATTCTTATTTATTTTAGTCTTTATTTTTTATCACTGCGTTTCTCATATTCTTTTTTTTATTATTCCGTTTCTTTGTTTCTTCCTTTCCATATTCTTTCATTCTTTCTTTCACTTATTCATTCATTTTTAAGCTTTGTTTGCTTCTCTTTGTCATCTTACATTTCTTGCTCTTATTTTTCTATTTTTTATTCCTTTGTTTTTGTTTTATTCTTTCTTTTTTTATCTTCCTTTTTCTTCTGCTTTTCTTTCTCTTTTTGACATATATTTTCTTTCTCTTAGTCCTATCTTTTCTGATTCTGTATTTCTTTCTTCGTTTTTTTTTATAATTCTTTTTTCTTTGTCTTATTGCTATGTTCTTTTTATTTTATTTCTTTTAGTTTTATTTCTTCATTAATTATTACTTTCTTAATTTTCCTTATCTTTGTTTCTATTTTTCTCTTATTCTTTCTTTCTTTAATTTTACTTCTTCCTTTGTGATTATCAGATTATCTCTTATCAAATTCTTTTCTTTTATCTTTTTCTCTTATACTTTATTTCTTTTTGTTTCTTTCTGTTATTTTGTATTTTTTTCTATATTTCGTCATTTTATTATTTTCTTTTTTCTTTCTTCCTTCCTTTTATTTTTTATTCATTTGTGTTTTTCTTCCTTTTTCCTTTTTTGCGCTATTTTTCTTTCTTTGTTATTTTTTTCTCTTATGTTTCTTTCTTTGATTTTCATTCTTTCTTTTTTGGTTGTCTTTCTCTCGTTTGGTTACATTTCCCTTTCTTGCCTTTTTCTTTTTGTTCCTTTCTTTCTTTTTATTCTTTCCTTTTCTTTTGCGTTACTTTCTCTTATTCTTTTTTCTTCCTTATATTGTTTGTTTCCTCCTTTTTCTTTTCTTTTCTTTTTTCTTCCTATTATTCTTTCTTTTATTCTTCCTTCTTATCCTTTGTTCGCTTATTATTTTTATTATTCTTTATTTCTTTTCCTCACTTGCTTTTTCGTTTGTTTTTCTTTTATACCCATTACATTTTCTTTGATTTTCTTTTATTCATCTTTTCTTTTTTCCTTTTCCTGTTTTCCTCTTTTTCATTCTTTGCTTCTATTAGTATTTTTAATCTTTCATTACTTTTCTTTCTTTCTTTTTTCATTCTTTTCCTCATTCCTCATTTTCATATTTACCTTTTTTCATTATTTTTTCAACCTTCCTGTTTTTCTTTTTCTTTCTCTTATACTTCAATTCTCTTTCTTGGTTTCTTTTTCTGCTCTTATTTCTTTCTGTTTTATTTTTCTTTAATTAATTATCTCTTTCTCTCATTCTTTTATACTCTTTTCTTTTTTTTGCTTTTAATTTTTCATTTTTTCATTCTCACTTTTTAATTATTTCTTCTTCATATTCTTTTTCTTATTTCCTCTTTGTTCTATTTTCCCCCCTTCTTTCTTTTATTCTCTTGCTCTCTTATTCCTTCTTTCTTTTATACTTTATTTATCTTATTTTTCTTTTTTATTTTACTTTTATTCATTTTTCTCTTACTCTTTCTTTTTCTTATCCTATTTTATCTTATTATTTCTATTACTCTTTTTGGTTACTCATTCTTTCTTTTGTTCTCACACCCACACACGCACAACACCTACCCCCACACACATACACACACACGTGTGTGTGTATGTGTGTGTGTGTATGTGTGTGTGTGTGTGTGTGTGTGTGTGTGTGTAATATATATAATATATATATATAGGACATTCTGTCATGTTCCAATCCATATTTGATCTGTATTTGATCCCAATATGTTTGCATATTTGTTGCTTGCTACGACCACATTTTTCTTTATTTCTTTTTTTATTCTTTTAATCTTTTTTTTTTTTTTTTTTGTTTAGATCTAACCCCTTAAACCCTCAGTCTGGGCGATAAAACAAGGGCGATCATGACGCTGAAGACAGACTTTCCTGACCTCCCGACAGTGACCATGTCAGGTGTGAGCAACGGCTCGTCGTCAACGGACGACTCAAGCATCACGATCAGTGACGAGCCCGGCTCAAAACTGAAGAAGCGCGAGACATGGGGCCGGAAGCTGGACTTCCTGCTTGCCTGCATCGGATTCTCAGTCGGTCTGGGCAATGTCTGGCGTTTCCCCTTCCTTTGCTATAAAAATGGTGGAGGTAAGTGTGTGTATATATAAAGATGTGTGTGTGTGTGTGTGTGTGTGTGTGTGTGTGTGTGCATTCATGTCATATCATCCTATGAGTAATGTGGATAGCAAGTATTGCAGTACTACCTGCCACAAGATCAAGTTATGAGCGAATAAACCGGTTCCCACACTAGGCTTTTCTGGTGAGGAGAGTTGTTAGACACCCAGCAAGGCCTATCAAAGAGCCGATGACCTTCTTGCAGGGTTAACATCCACAGCACAGCACAACACAGCAGGATTGTTAGAAGCCTTTTCGTTTGTTAAGGTATTCAGCTAGAAGAAGAATACTCTGATGTAACATCTGTGGCTCACTAGCAACTAATTATGCAGACTTGATTTTCTCTTTGGATTATCACTTTTGATAGTAGGTCTGATTCAGTGCACTCCATGATGAAAAAATTCATGCACAAGCATTGCTCAATATTATACACAATCTAACCAACTCAATGACTAACAATGATATAAATAGCATTTTTTTCAGATCAGTTGCTTGTGGCAAATGATGTAAGCCATTGGCTGGACAAAAAAGAATGGCCATACTAGATTGCAAGGGAGCAGCCAATATATGTGTATCCAATTAAAAAATAAAAATCCATTCATTAAAAATTGCTTTGTTCATGTTTCGGATACAAAACCAAGCAGATATGCCTTTCGAGCAAATCTGACCGAGTGAATGTGCTTTAAAGGTAAATAGAATCATGCTTGATTGTGAAGGTCTTTGTGACCGAGCGATGAAAGATCAGATGGTGGTTCCTCCTGCAGAGGAAGTCATAGGTTTGAATCCTATGAGAGGGTGCATTTTCTTTGATAAGTTTGCTCGAGTATGCAGACTGGTAGACGAAATAAATACTGTTTAAAATAAACTGAGCATCTACTCAAATATGGGCATCCACTATGTGCATGTATAAATATATTTTTTTTGTATATATGTATGTGCATATGTGTGTCAGTCTAGACATTTTAAGATTACTAGCTTATATAAACATTGACATTTACAGCAGTCAGTTTTTAATTTGTGACTGACGATTGACAGGTGCATGAAACCCAGAGTTGAATCAAATGGTGAAGAACAAATTAATTTAGTATATATTTTTGGATATGTATGTGCTATATGCGTGTTTAAATTATATATATGTTGAAATATATGCGTTTTTATATATCTCTTTGATTTGAAAGTGCATACTTTATGCTGAAATTATTTACAATGAACATATATACTATACTATACGATACTAACAATTGTGGCCTGCAAAGGGTTTTCAAAATGGTAATATTTTTGTGTTTAGCAGAATAAATTCAACAACAAATTCATTTTTTTGTGAAAACACTTTACTCAACCAATGTTTCACTGTCCATGTATCTACTTAACCCTGTTAAACCGATTTTATATTGATCTTTTGTTACATTCGGTAGCTACGTGGGCTCACTGAAAAATACACCTTGTATCTATTTAACTCCTTTCATTTTCCATAGAAAAAGAAATCTTTCTTCCTCTCTCTCTCTCTCTCTCTCTCTCTCTAAAATTGAAAATCCTATTGATTTCATCTAGATTAAAGTTGAATCAAGTTTGCAACACTGTAGCAATATGAAGAAACTCTTTTTAAACTTTTGTGTCAGTAATGGAAATATGTGGGTAGAGAACGTAGACAGCCGGCATTCCTCTGTCTGTTTGAACAAAGTGTGTGAGGGGGACGTTGAGAAAATCAGACTTCATAAAAGTGTCCCAGGAAAGGACTTCTGTGTCATGTCCCTTCATAACGTTGGCAACCATGGTTCTCCACAATTTTCTAGCCTTTGTCACTCTTAGCAATATTTAACTTTTTACTATCCCTCCCAGTCTCTATTCTGCCATCCATTTTCACAAACTTGTCATATAGATTATTCGCTGTTTACCTCTGAACTACTGCTTTCAATTGTCCTGATGTATCTCAAATTTCAAAACTTTCTTTCAGATTTTAAGTATAATTGTCCTTTTTGTTTCCATTTTCCTTAAAACTTTCTCGTTGCTTACATGCTCTATCCATGGTATTCTCAGAATTTTATGTAGAACCACATCTTTGTTGCCACAAGTCTTCTCTTCATCTGTGAGGGAATTATCCAGCATTTACTGCCATGTAGGTGGATTGATACAGAGCAGGTCAGCACTGTTTTCTTTGTTACTAACGAAAATTTCCTGTTTTTTCATACTTTTAGCTTTCGGAAGCCATCTTTTGCTATTCCAGTGTGCCTTTGGATTCCCGTGTCCAACCAATTGTTTTGTTGGTGGTCACTATTTGCATGATAATCTATTGAAAGATTCAGCTTGGGCCATAACTGAAATGTCCCAAATGAAGAGAAAAATAGAAATTGGACTCAAGGCATTTAATCTTGAATGGACATATAAATATTTTGTTTTCATTCTTTCTAGTAACAAAAGATATTGCCTAGTTCATTATAAAATAGTATCCATTCAAAAATAATACAAGGTGAGTGAGGTGACACTTTGAAACCAAGCATCAGATTTACCCCAAACTGAATTTGCATGAAAAGTGTATTACAGAACCCATTTTGATGATAAATCTTGACAAAGAACAAAAGTTTTTCAAAGTAGCCAATACAGAAATTTTAACAGAAATTTCCAGGGAAATTATTGCCACTGGGAAAACCTTCACAGAATGAAACTTCAAAAAGTGTATGCTCATTAGCATGTCAGGATTATGTCCAGAGGAAGGAAGTTGGTATATTCTGGAATGTTAGTCTCATGTATAGTAATGCAGTAAAGAGTAGCTGACATTGTTGCAAATTTGTCAGAGCAATTAAAACTAAGGGTGAAAGAACTATTTTATTCAACAACAATAGATGAAAGCACAGACTATCAAAATACAGTTCAGCTTCATCTTTTTATTTGATTAGTGAATGAAAATTTTGACATGTGTAAAGAACTTTCTGGCATACAGTTTATCACTTGTCATGTAACTGGATTGAATACTTTTAATAAAATAAGAAAATATGCTAACATAAAATTGGAAAATGATTTCACAAGTTTAGTTCTGTTTGCACTGATGGTCCTCCTGCTATATGTGTAAAAAATATGGAACCTTTTTCTCATCTGCAAGAATTCCTTGGGAGGCAAATATTCACACATCTTTGCATCATACATCAACAGATTTTGTGTGGGAAAGTTATAAAATTCTATCATGTTATCACTATTGTAGTTTCCACTGTAAAGTATCTTTGTTCTAGAGAGTCTATGAGATTATTCAAAGCTTTTCTGGAAGAAGTAGGTGCTAAATATAATGACTTGGTATATTGCATAGAAGTGAGATAGTTAATCTGAGGAAAGGTGCTACAAATTTTATATCTCTGAAAAATTAATATTTTAATTTTTAGAAAGTGAGCCTAGAAAGTTTGAACCCTCAAATTATGATCTCTTCTTCACATGTGATATTACAAATCATCTGAATGATCCTAATATTCAGCTTCATGGAAAAACTCATCTAATTTTCCAATTAGTAGGAACAATAAAAGTTTTCAAAATGAAATTGAAATTTTTTTAAGAAGTAAACTGCCGAAAGCTGAAATGTATCACTTTCCTACCTGTGTACGGCATATTCCCAAAAGAAAAGCTGTTGAGTTAGAAGGAAAATATACTGAACAAATTGCAGTTCTTCTGTCAGAATTTTGACAGAATTACTTTTTCAGAAGAAGGGATGCAACTTGAAACTGATTCTGGATCCCTTTTCTATCAATCCAGAAGAAGTGTCCAGAGAATTCCAATTAGGGATGATTGATCTTCAAGCTTCCTCTTTTTACAAAACAAAGCATAAGAAAAAACCCGCATGACTATTTACAGAAGTGTGGACAAGAAGAAATATCAGAATATTATGTGACGCAATGAAAATGCTTTTTGTAAGCACATACATTTGTGAAGAGATTTTCTCTACAATGAACAAAAATAAGAGCAAGCAATGTTCTTCTTTGACTGACAAATATTAGGAAGATATTTTGAAAATATCTATTACTAATGTTTCAGGTATATGATTATCATGTAAATCAAGAAGAGATACCACCTTTTTCATTAAAATTGAAAGTGACTAGACTTTTTTTCACATGGATAAATAGTAGTCTTACAAAGAGGAAGAAGAAACTTTTGTGCCATTTTAGATTTGAATATTTTTAGATGCATCCATGCATCTCTATAATTGTCTTTGTCACAAAAAAGCATACACATAATCATTTATATCTTGTTTGTTTTTTCAGTGCTAATTCTAATGCACCCAAAAGGAAGTAACTTTTGATAAAAGCAAAGATTATGCACAGTTTTTGGAACTGGATGGGTAATTTTGTTGAACTTTGCCATTGGCATCCTTTCCTTATGTTGCTTGTAGAAATTCACACATTTACCCACTCAATGTAATAAAACTGAGTAATGTTAAGGCAGAATCCTAAAGACAAAAATGTTTGATACCTGCTTAACCATTGTCTAAAACTATGTACAATATTTGCTTTTGATTAAGTCAGACTTGCTATGGGATGCATTAGTAGATTTGTGCTATTTTTTCACTCATTAATTTACTTTAAAAAATGCTCTCATGGTTAATTTTCTACAAGTAATATGGCCCATCAGTTTTTTTTTGTGCTGACCTAAACTAATGTATTGACTGTGTTGTTTCATAAAAAAGCACTTTTGTGTTCATATATTCTTTTATTTAAATTCTGAGATGTTTTCTTTATGTATTTTTTGTGACATTTATTACAGTTTATTCTCAAAATTCCTGTTTTAGGTTGACATTATTTTGTTTTTTATTCTTTTTTTCCTGTTTAGGATTGGGTTCCTTCTAAAGATTTCTCATTCTCATTCAGTCCCATTAACTCCTTGCATTTTAATGACATTAACACCTTGCTTGTAGTGAAATAATTTAAAAAAATGTAAAAAAATTATATTTTAGTTTAGATTGTATATCAATTTAAATGTCCTTTAGGAGATTGTATCTCTGACAAAAAAGTAAATGTATATGTTGGTTTCATGACAACAACATTATCAAGAATGCTCAGTTTACACATGTTAGATTCAAGTTCTATTGCACAACATTTAAAAGAATATTTCTGTCCACATTCACATTTTAGAAAAAATATTAATTGACAATACAAGTATACTCCACTATGAAAATAAAAAAAATTCAAATCCTTGAAGCACTCTATATAAAAAAAAATCTAACCAACATTAAATAAGATTGTGTGTATAGCAACAATGTTTTAAAATGCCTATAAAAGCAATGTTTTGGGATACTCAAATTGTAAAACAGTTTTTTTTTTTTAAATTGCAGGTTGAGTAAAATATTAATAATAAAAAATATAAATTAAGTTATCTCCCTTACATATTCTTAACAGTTAATTTTTAAATTGACTATAATGGAGTGCATTTCATATGCATTTACATAAAAAAATTCACAACTATCAATTGCATTAATTTTTTGTCTTAGCAATTCACCCCTGACAATGATTTTGGATGAAATTAAAAATACTTGGGAAAATAAAAGCTAACCGGAAATTGGTAGAAATAAAAAACATCATTAAATGTTTGTTATATTCACTTCAGTACATTGCTGCTACAATTTGGTTGGTTGATTTTGATATAGAGAAGATTGAGAATTGGAATTTGAAATGTGATACAAACATAAAAAAAGATATGTCCTATTTATGGAGATAATGTCATAGCTGAGAGTACTGTTTGTGAGTGATTCACTAAGTTCAGAAGTGGAAATTTTGATCTGGGAAACATTCCAGTAGGTCTGCAGTCATTGATAATGACCAAATTGAAACACTGATAAAAAATAATCCAGGTCACATGACACAGGAGATTGCAGGGATACACTGTATATCTCATATGAGACATTTGAAAACAATTGGATATGTGAATTGCTATGATCATTATGTGTCCCATGATTTATTGGCAAAAAATTAATGGACTGCATTTCCATATGCAATTTTCTGCTCAAACAATAAAACAACCCATTTTGTAAAAGAACAAATGTAGGTGATGAAAAATTAATTGTTTACAACAATGTAATACTAAAAAGGACCTGGGGAAAACAATGAGCTACGATTAAACACACCAAAATCCAGCCTGTAGCTGAAGAAGTTGACATGTATCTGGTGAAAATATATAATTGTATATTATGAGCTCTTGAAAAATCGGACATTCCCAATTGGACTGATTAGAGGTTGTAATTGATGAAAAGTGTCCTGAATTGGCCAATCAGAAGAGTGCTGTCTTCCATCAGGATAGTACCAGTCCTCATGTCGCTTTCTAGAACTGGCAGAAATTGATACATCTTGGCTGAGTTGTTCTATTACACCCACTCTCATCACCTGAACTTGCACCCTTGAATTACTACTTATTTCAATCCCTACAAAATTTTCTTAATTGGAAAAACTTCAGTGCTCTGGAAGGCTGTAAAAACCATTTAGATCAATTTATCACCCAGAAAATTACAAGTTCTTGGAAAATGGAATGGAATTATAAAGCTGCCATGAAGATGCTGAAAGGTAGTGGAACAAAATGGCATGCAATTGAATAAATCTATGTGCAAACTTCTAAATGTTTTCTTTGAAATTCACTTAAAAATAATTACAAACTTTTGTTCTGACCCAATATATATGAGTTCCACGAGGTCTGGAGTGAACTTGTGTCTCAGTAGATGTTCAAAACATGGAGTCTCATTGGGTGCAGCTGTTCATCATGACTTAAGAAAAGTTTTAGCTCTGAACTGTAGTGATGAAATGTTACCAGCTTGGTTTCAGAAGCATTGAAAGTTACAAGCCAATCTTTTTCCTACCTAGCTGTTAAATCTAGGTCAAATGAAAGATCAGCTGCAAAACCCATATCATCTTCATTTTTGGATGTGCTTCCATAAATTACATAGATGTTTACTAATGATCTCCATATGTTCCTTGATGGATCATAAATATAAAACAGAAAAAGTGAAATGAGGAGAAATATTTGGGGGACATCTGTATTGATTTCAGAAGACTGGCCATTCATAGTGACTTTCATAGAGCTATCTGGGAGAAATGATTTATAACTGAGTAAACTCTTTCAAAAAGACCATAGCTGGATGCCCTCAGAAATAAGACAGGCTATTCTTGAAGAAAGTTAGGAGCTTCAGCAATGAAAGATCTGAAGTTATCCCAGTCAGTATAGAGGTATGAAAAAATTGTCCAATGAAATCAAAGGATGTCTAAGGCAACCCTTTGGCCAGTTCTGAATGTGGCATGAGTCTCACAAAAGTATTTTCAGTAATAAAGATGGAAGTAGTGGTTACAGTGAGTGATGACTGCAGCACATTCAGGCATATAGCTAAGCTGACTGTTTGGTCTTTGCTGGTATTTCTAAAAAGGGATGAAATTCACAATGCCACAAAGGATGCCCTCAGAAATGAAGGCAGCTGTTCTGGATACTCTATTTTTGAAGAAAGTTGAAAGAGGAGCATCTAAAGCTATCCCAGTGAACTTTAGAGTACAGTAAGATTGGACATTAGAGAATTCTTTTTCTTTGGTATTGATCTTGACACATAGCAGTGATTGATTTCAAGGACCCAAAGCAGATGATACAATGTGGTCTGGACAAGTAGTGAGGAAGAGGTTTAGCAGATTTGCATAGTGACCTACACAATCAGGAACATTAGGGATTTTTTTATACTTTTGTTCCCTGAATACAAGGCCCAAGAGCCACACAAGGTAGATACTTACAGAATGTAGTTGTTGTAAGGGCATTAAAGTGAGAAGTAAGAAGTGCATATTATGAAGATATGTAGGATAGATAATGGTTGACCTTAGACTTGAACATCATAGTGATCAGGAGAGCATCTTCTTAGGAGTCTGTTTCACAAAGTAACAGTTCTGGGAAAGAAGCTGTCTGGGTGGAACTTCCTCCTTACCAATAGAATATGAAGGGAATGAGGATAATTTGACTCTGTAAGTGGTATGACAGGTCCTAGCTGTAAAGATGCAAACTGGTGGAACTAAGAAATGTAGTTCATCTGAACATCTGCCATGAAAATAACAATAAGCTAGTGATCTTTTATCTGTGGGAAAGTGGCTGCTTTTGACAAGAGTTACCCCCCTTGAAGTGCATTAGTGTTAACAGTAAAAAAAAAACAAGTTAAAAATGATTATGTGTATGCTTCTTCTTGTGACAAAGCCAATTATAAAGATGCATGGATGCATCTAAAATGGCGCAAAATTTTCTTTTTCTTCTTTGTAAGACTATTATTTATCCAGTTACCTTCAATTTTCTAAATAAAATGCTGAGAATACAATGGACAGAGCATGTAAGCAATGAGAAAGTTTTAAAGACAATGGGAACAAGCAAACAATTATACCTAAAATCTGAAAGAAAGTTTTGAAATTTAAGATACATCATGACATAATTGAAAGCAGTAGTTTATGAAGTCTAATTTTCTAATATCTCTCTCACACACTTTGTTCAAACAAACAGAGGAATGCCGGCTCTCTACATTCTCTACCCACACATTTCCATCAATGACACGAGAGTTCCTTCCTATTGTTACAGTGCTGCAAACTTGAATTTGATTCAGCTATTGTCTAGATCAGTTTTCTCTAAACTTTTTTATACCACTGACCAGCTTCATACCAGACAATCTCCACGGACCAATAGTGGCACACATGAGTAATTTAAGTGCATTTCAATAAAGAGAGAAATAATAAAAAGAGCAATTTATTAAAGAGAAGAAAAAATATATAATCTTTTGACTCTTATGTCTGGGCTCCAGCCTGACCATACACTTGCATGCTCAATTTCCATAATCAATACCTATTGCACTATTATCACATCAATATCAATCAATTTAGAATGTAGAATCAGTGAGAGCGTTGATCTAGTTTCCCTGCAACTCTAGATGGTCCCATCTGGTAGTGATGGGATACAATGACGCTCAAAGTGTGTTCCTTATGTCTAGTCTACTTTATAGTTTTGTTTTGGTTATTGTCATTGCAGAAAACCCCACTTCGCAAAGATATGATTTGGAAAAGGAAATGGAGCTTTCAGTGTTTTGTGACAATGTCAGGATATCTGTCTTGACTTAAATACAGAATGAAGGAGGATTGAAGTTGTCAAAGATATACTTTTAAGGTTTATCATTTGCAATGTCAAGTAGCTGATCTTCTATCAGGCTTAAAGTTGATTCACCTGGCTTGTTCACAAATTGATTGCGGATCCATTCCTTCCCCACTGGGACGTCTTTTGTGGTTGGAAAGTAATGCTCAAACTCTTTTGAAAGCTAGGACAGGTGATCATGTACAAGCTCGGTGAATGAAGGCCCAGGTTCAGTCTCTGCCAACATGTGAGACATGTAAAAAATTCAAATATTCACTCGTTGTTTCCATGATTCCAGTTTGGCTTTGAATGCAGCAATCTTATCTATTGACTTGAAAACTGTTGTTATTTTCCCCTGAAGTGAGAGATTTAGTTTGCTAACCAGGTTTCAAATATGTCATACAGGTAAGCAAGTATTACAATCCTTCAGTGTTAATGCACTGCCAGTAGTGTCAGTTTTTCTAAAAGAAATCTCTGAAGTGGTTCCGTAACTCTAAGACATTATCTAATGACCTACTTTTAGAAAGCCATCTCACTTCTGTGTACATGAGAAGATTTCTATGTTCTACATCCATCTCTACACAAAGCTGCTCAAACAAACGTGAGTTAAGTGCATGTATTTTAATGTAGTTAATAACTTTAAAATATTATTAAGCTCAGATGACATTTTTTGGCTTGCCACCAGACTCACATTTAGAAGCAACTTCCTTGATCTGTGTTGTAAGACCAAAAAGCTGTCCAGTCATTGCAGCTGCTTCGTCTGTGCATATGTTGACAGAAAACGACCAATTGTCTTCCTGATATGTGATTGTTCAAGGATTTGAATAGTTCTGCAGTGGTGGTGTTAGTTGGCAAAAACAATACACATAACAAATCTTCGTGCACATCTTCCTGAAAAATATATTGCACAAAAATGAGCAATATCATCAGTTCATTTGTCTGCCTGAATTGTATTTGTGTGCCATGGCGACTCATTAATCCTCTCTAACAACTGATCCTCAACATCTTCTGCTACTTCATTAATTTTCCTTGTTATGGTGCTAGCTGAAAGAGGAAGGTTTGCAACCTTTTTAACTGATTCCTCTCCAAAAAGTTCACTGCAAATGTCCTTAGTAGCAGGTAAAATCAACTCTTCACCAATGGTGAAGGGATTTTTGTCTTTAGCAATATGATCAGATACTAAGAATGATGCTTTCAGTGCAGATATATTTGTTGAAGTGTTGGTCTTCAATAATTGCTTCTGTACTTCATGTTCACATTTTTTCTTTTAAAAAATTCCAGGGGATTTGTCTTTTCAATGCAGGATGCTTGCTCTCCATGTGGCAAAGTAATTTTGAGGGTTTCATGGCTTCATTAGCTAGTAGGTCACCACAAAGCATCTGTGGAGTGTGTGAATCAGCTGCAGTGATGAACCCCTATTTTATGTAGGACACTTGGTATTTTCTTTTAAATGCAGCTTACTTTTTGTTTGCACCATGCAACCCTTCCAGTGTCTCATCGATGGGTCTCTCTACCTTTTCAAAGTAATTATTCAGTGACATTTCTTTTGTTTGAGTCATTGGACTGAAATTCTTTAAAATCTGAAAATTAGTTGGGATTAGAAAATTAGTTCAAAATTATTACAAATAAATAAAAATATACATTACTTGTAAAATTTACTTAGTTATGATAGGTAGTTAAAGATAGATGTAAAATATACATTAATTATAAAAAAAATTTAAAAAAATGTACTTAAACAGATCTTTTAGAATTAAAGTCCAATATTCAATTTTTCTATTATCTAATTGTAAGCAAGTTAATCATTTCTCTGTGGCCTGGTAGCAAATGACCCACAGAACGGCACCGGTCTGTAGTCCAGTGGTTGGGAACTCAGGTTTAGATGAAACCAGTGAAGAGGATTTGGACTTTTCAGTTATATATATATATATATATATATATATATATATATATATATATATATATAGAGAGAGAGAGAGAGATTTCTTTTTTTTCTATGGAAAATTAAAAGTATTAAAAATTGGTATAAGGTGTATTTTTCAGTGCACCCACGTAGCTACTGAATGTGACACAGGGTCTGGGTTTAACAGTGTTAAAAGTAGAGTAGATACATGGACAGTGAATCTTTGGTTGAATAACATTGTGTTTTCACAAAAAAATGAATTTGTCGCTGAATTTATTCTGCTGAACACAAAAGTATTACTTAGGCCGCATTTTGTGCTGGCCTGATTTTAATTAAAAAGACTATTCGATCGATTTTTTTTATGCTATACACACTCTTTGTTATCTGTGTGTATGTAATTATGTTTATGCGTGCACTGTATATATATATATATATATATATATATATATATATATATATATATATATATGTGTGTGTGTGTGTGTGTGCAAATGTATATGTGTAATTATGTATATGTTATGCTTATGTGTGTGCATATATTATAAATTTAAAAATATAATTTAAATATAATAATGAAAATAAAACCAGAGAAATTAATTCAAGAAAAGAAAAAAGAATTTTGCTATGAATCCTTTTAATTAGTTAATTTCTTATTTACTTTTATATCTTTTATAGGTGCATTCCTTATTCCCTATTTCGTGGCAGTCATCCTAGGCGGTGTTCCTGTGTTCCTCCTGGAGGTCTCCCTAGGGCAGTTTATGTCCGAGGGTGGAGTCGGGGCCTGGAAAATCTGCCCGCTCTTCCAAGGTAAGTAAATTAATACATACATACATGATGATTGTCAACTCGATCAACGAGTATGACCATCACTGACAAAGTGTAATCAATATTTTTGGTTCTTGTGAAAATGGCAATGTCTCTTGAAGCCTGTATGCTGCATATGTGTGTGCATGTGTATGTGTACTTGCACGCAATATGTGTTTAAAAAAGTTTTTGTTTTATGTATTTCTTAACTTTACAAACCCTACTTTCTTTATAAGTCACTTTTTCTCGTTTTATCTTTTCTTTTCTATTCATTCATTCACTATTTTTTCTTTCTGTATATCTGTTTTTCTTTATTTATTTACCAAAATCTTATTAGAAATTGTTCTTTCTGTCAATTTTTCTTTCATATTTTTGAACACATTTTACCTCATTTTTCTTACACTTTTTCTTTTCCCATTTTTCTCTCTTTTATTTCTTTTTGCTATATATAGTTTTTTACTTTCTCACAAACTTTCTTTTTGAGTTTTCTTTTTCCCTTTTTTGTTATTTTTTATCATTTATTTTTTACTATATTCACATGACAAAACTTTCTTCCTATCTCACACAATTTTTTCTCCGTTTCTTTCTTCCACTCTTTCATTTTTCTTTCTTTCATTATATATTTTACTTTTTTATACCACTATTTTGTTTATAAACACTTCTTTCTTTCTCTGCTCCCATCACATTTTTTTTACTTCCTTTTTTTCTCTTTTGTTTCATTATTTATCCTACCATTTTATACCATACTCATCTTAAAAGCCTTTTTTTCTCTTTTTACTCCACTCCAGGAATTGGTTATGCATGCTCCATGATCGTGTTTTTCCTTGACTGTAATTACAATATTATCCTCACATGGTCATTGTACTACCTCTTCTCATCATTCTCTGCTGTGCTGCCCTGGTCAAGTTGTGGAAATGATTGGAACACGGTGAATTGTACAGAATTTGAGTCAATCCGCAACAAAACATTGACGGCACGCAACACCACCATGCATCTGCTTCTTGATGACGATATAACAAATGCATCCTTTGATGGTGCAGCCACTGAAATGACACAGCAATATATGCGCAAGATTGTCATGGATCCCGTGACAGAATTCTGGGAGTAAGCATTTTGTAAACTTATATATATTATATTAAAATCTGTCTGTTTTTGTAAATGTTCATCCCCATTTGTTTTGTTATATATGTATGAAGGTATATGTATGTACATGTATGTTTGGGTATATGTATATATGTGTGTATTTGTTTATGTATATGAGTGTGTAGTGTGTATATTGAGTATATAGGCAAGTAGTTAGAATGTTTGCTTTCCAACCATGTAGTGCATGTTTGAATCTCATCACGCATAGTCAATTTATCAGCAAGGTGACTTCTTGATGCTATCAGCCTGTGGGAGGTGACCCCAAAGTTTGATGCCTTTGAAAGATGTTTGAAAAACCACACCCCAGGTTGACTACAGCTTTGTGAATAAAATTGGGTAGACGGAACTTGTTGATAGTTGTGCTACAACAAAGTCACAAGTCTTTGTGATCAAGTGTTTGAGCATTACTAGTGTTGTTCAAATTTCTGATCATATCAAATTTTGCACTCCAAGATAGATACAATAGCTAAAGGATGGCATCCAACCTGTGGCTCATGCACCATAAGTGGCACATTGGATGCTTACAGGTGGTGCATTGCATCCTTTTGATGAAAAGAAACTAAGCCACTTCTACTCATTCATTTCAGTGATTTTATATTTATTGCACATCCTTTGCGAAAGTGCTCAAAGTTTGATTTGTGTTTGTCCCATTTCTTTTTGTTAAACTTTAAAATATGTCCATATTACAATACATACTGAAAGGAAGTGAATGTTTGTGTGGCGCATTTAAATTAATTGTACAAAATATTGGCACATGGAATCAAAAGGTTGGCCACCCCTGCCTTAGCTGACAGGTGTGCTTGTAAAATGAGAGTAACCAGCCATTTTATGTGTATATATATGTATGCATGTGTGTGTGTGTTTATATGTATTTTTCATGGAGTTTTTATATGGAGAAATACTATCTGGACTATATATATATATATATATATATATATATATATATATATATATAAATATATATATATATATATATATATATATATATGATATGGTATGTTTAAGTCGTAATAATTTATTTAAACACATTAAATTCAACTAACAAGGTCTTTCTGTTTAATTGTTATTTATTTTTTTAAATTTTTGGTAAGTTTTTTAGCATCTGCATCACAGTTGTGCATGTAACTAGCAAACCTTTGTTTATGATGCCAACAACAGACAGATAGACATTATCATAGACTAGGGTCTCATAGGAATGGCTACAATGGTCACTGAAAAAGGCAAAGTAATCTGCTATACATTAGGTAGAGCAATTTTATTCCCAAAATGAAAATGAAATGCTAGCAGTATTATGGGCTTCCATCCCTATCTGTTGATTAATTTTAATGATTGATTTTTCCAAATTATTTCAATTTCTTCTCAGAAAAGAAACAAATTCTTTCATTTCAGAAGAAAAGTACAAGAAATATGGTCTAAACTTTTGACTTTTGTAAGTTATCATCAGTGTAGGTAGAGACAATTGGTGAGCTAGTGAATATTTTGATGTAAGGCCAGAGATGGGGTGGGAGCAGTATGTGTTCGTTAAAGGCACCAGAACAAGGAACGCGATATTCATGGTCAGAATGTTATCAGAAAGAGTGATACAAATGCAGAAGGATATGTACCTATGTTTCATAGACTACACAAAGGCCTTCAACAAAGTACACCACAAGGATCTGCTGGAACTGCTCAGCAACCTTGATATATTCGGGAAAGATATCAGAATAATCAAGAACCTATACTGGCAGCAGATAGCATGTATACACATAGGGAACCAGTTCAGTGAATATACAAAGATAGAAAGGGGTGTAAGGCAAGGATGTGTCTTCTCAACTGACCTGTTCAACCTATACAGTGAGACAATTCTGAGAGATTTGGAAACCCTACCGGGATTTAGCATTGTGGCCAAACAACATAAGATACACAGATGACACAGTACTGATAAAAGAAAGGAAAAGAAATTACAAAATCTCCTACAAAAAGTAGCAATGGAGAGTGAGAAGAAGGGACTAAGCATAAACTACAAGAAGACAGAATGCATGGTCATCAGTAAAAGGATGAGCCCAAAATGCTATCTACTTAATAATATAAGATACGCAGATGAAACAGTACTGATAGCAGACATGGAAAAGAAATTACAAAATCTCCTACAGTAGGTAGCAACGGAGAGTGAGACGAAGGGACTAAGAATAAACTACAAGAAGACAGAATGCATGGTCATCAGTAAAAGGATGAGCCCCAAATGCTATCTACTTAATAATATAAGATACGCAGATGACACAGTACTGATAGCAGACATGGAAAAGAAATTACAAAATCTCCTACAGAAGGTAGCAACGGAGAGTGAGACGAAGGGACTAAGAATAAACTACAAGAAGACAGAATGCATGGTCATCAGTAAAAGGATGAGCCCCAAATGCTATCTACTTAATAATATAAGATACGCAGATGACACAGTACTGATAGCAGACATGGAAAAGAAATTACAAAATCTCCTACAGAAGGTAGCAACGGAGAGTGAGACGAAGGGACTAAGAATAAACTACAAGAAGACAGAATGCATGGTCATCAGTAAAAGGATGAGCCCCAAATGCTATCTACTTAATAATATAAGATACGCAGATGACACAGTACTGATAGCAGACATGGAAAAGAAATTACAAAATCTCCTACAGAAGGTAGCAACAGAGAGTGAGAAGAAAGGAATAAGAATAAACTACAACAAGACAGAATGCATGGTCATCAGTAAAAGAATGAGCTCAAAATGCAATTTCCAGGTTAGGAACACTAGAATCAAGCAAACACAGTTTAAATGTCTGGAAAGCATTTTGACAGAGGACAACAAGTGCAACACTGAGATCTGTAGACATATTGGGACAGCCAAGGTCACATTCCAAAAACTGGGCAGAGTATTGCAAGATAGGAGGATTTCTTTGGGAACAAAGAAAAGAATACTGAGCTGTTACATGACATCTGTCCTTCTTTAAGGCAGCAAATGTTGGATGATTTCCTCAAAGATGAAGAAGAGACTCGAGGCAATGGAAATATGGTTCTGCAGAGGGATGCTAAAGATATCATGGACCGGGTGTGTGAGCAATGATGAGGTCTTAGAAAGGATGCAAACCAGGAGGAGGCTTATACTTAACACCAGGAAGAGGTAGCTGAAGTTTCTGGGACACACAATGAGGAAGGAGGGCTTTGAGAATCGAATAGAGAGAAAGAGAGCAAGTGGAAACAATACCTAGCAGGCTTAAGCAAGTGGATGACAGAATGTGGTCTGGGGGAGGAAGCAGAGGGAAGGAACTTGTTGAGAGCTGAAAGGGATAGAGGGAGGTGGAGAGCCATGATCGCCTATGTCCTGAAAGGACATGGCACATAAAAAGAAAAAGAAGGCCCTTTATCTTTCCACACATGCAAAGTCAAGATGCATTATTAAATAGAAAAATGTTTGCCCAGGCACAGTAATCCTCCAAATAGATGGATATGTTTTAGAAGATGGGGTCAATATTATAACCAGTGGGCATTGTGAAAAGCATGGAAGTACCTCCAACATTATCAGAAGTACAGGATATAGATCACATGTTGGTACTTCCTCTCCCAAGTCCTCAAAGATTTATTTCCACAAACACAAAAAAAACATTTGAAAAGAGATAACTTGTGCTGCTACAGCCATATTTTGTGAGTATATATATATATATATATATATATATATATATATATATATATATAGAGAGAGAGAGAGAGAGAGAGAGAGAGAGAGAGAGAGAGAGAGGTGTTGCATTTTTACCAAACCATATGAAACATTTCCCTCTCTACTAAAAGACTTTTGTTTTCTCACAGGCGTAAGGTGTTGGCAATTTCTAATGGCATTGATGAACCTGGCTCCATCAAGTGGGACCTTGCTCTCTGTTTGTTGCTTGCCTGGATAGTAGTCTACTTTTGTATATGGAAAGGGATCAAAAGCTCTGGAAAGGTAAGTAGAATCAGTTAAATATATATATATATATGTGGGTGTATGTGTATGTGCACACACACACACACACACACACACACACACACACACACACACACACACACACAAATGTACATGAAAGTATGTGCATATGTGTATGTTATTTTACTCCGTAACATAATAATTAATCATATTTATTTATAGTTTTGTACCATAATATTTCAGTTTGTATATAAAGAAATAATGGATTTTAATTTTTTAATCTGATATAGTTTTATCACTTCCAATATTATTTTTAGCAAATACCTGTATTTGAGTAGATGCTCTGTTTTATTCTAAGCCATATTTATTTTGACTACCATCCTGCATACTCAAGAAAAACTTATAAACTTATTTTCTTTAATAATCTTTGTCAAGTGTGCATGACTGTAGACAAAATAAATACTGCTTAGAATAAAATGGAGCCTCTACTCAAATACAGGTATCTACTAAAAGTAAAATTTGAAGTAGTAAAAACAATAATTTATTTAGTATATAATTTTAGTTGAATACATTTTTATGGTACACATATATAATTGTAAAATTAATGTAACAGTGTAAATTGTCAATGCTATGGTTGTCTTAACTTATATGTAAATGTGTTAGAAATAGTCATACTCAACAAGTTGACATCCATCATCTATATATGTATGGGTGGGTCACTTAGTTAGAATGGAGGACTGCATGGCCCTAAAGTAGCTTATATACTGTGAACTGAGTGATGGAAAGTGTTCATCTTATAAACCTTGGATTAGATTCAAAAATATCTTTGAGGAAAACTAGCATCTTGGAAAGAGACTGGGAAGAAACTGCAACTGATCAGGCAAGATAGAGGTAAGTAGTATTATGATGGTTGTCAGTCCTGGGTCCGACCCTGTAGCCATAGCACTCTTCTGAGAGTGACACGTTTATACTTCTAGGCAAGTTCTGGTCTTCTAAGTCAACTAGTTTAGTTTTTAGGTGTTGCCTTAGCTTTGTTTGTCAGTATAACTTGCTGTTTTGTAGAAAGCTGAGGTTGGAGGCCGGAATTGTGGAATGTTCTATTAGCTCTCTCCAAAACACAACTGGCTGGCTCCTGCACACTAACTTCTGCAACTTCAGCTCGAACTGGGGAACTGCCCAACGGTGCTTGCTTATATGAACTTTGACCAAAAACCAGTGCAGGGTTAGATGCAGCCTGGGGTTTTCGGTAATTTCCCAATTCCTACAGGGGTCCCTTTGTTGTCTGGCTAGGAAAATTAATTACTTCCTATTTCTGAGAGGATCCCTTCAGCCATGAGGAGAGGTTGCAGGATAGCTATCCTCCTAAACTCCCTCCTCTTCACATTGGTACCTCACACCATTTCCTTTCAGTGGGCGTTAGTAACCTCTCAGTCTTTCTTACTATTTTACCTCCACCTATGACCACTGCTACCACACGACCAATGGCATCTCAGTCATGCTGGTGTGGCTAAGCTTGCTTCATTAATTAACTCTTTGACACACTGCTTATTCAAGATTTCTTATCCATGCAGTTTAGAGTTATCAACTGGAATTTTGTTTACATAAATCCTTTTTTGCCCTACCAAAATTTTTATAGTTAACATGTAGCCCTGTTGCCCATTCACTTCCTGATATTTATGCATTATCCAACAATATCTCTGTTGCTTCTGGGTACTTTGTGTTTTCTTAACCAGCACTTTTAATGGCTATCATTAATCAAGTGTCAATGCTTGCCACATTGCCTTTTCATGAAATTATTGTTGACGCAATTCTTTGGTTTCTTGAGAAAACAGACTTTTTGGAAAATAAAATAAAATCTTTTTATATCGAACAGTATATCTTTTGGAATATCTTTAACCCTTCCTTTCTGTTCTCAGTATTTTCTATTCAGTTTTTATAGCTAGTTAACTAATTACTACAGCTAAATAGTTTTACAGTATATGAGAGAAGAGAGAATTCTGAAATGGTTTGGAGTAAACAGGAAAAGTTGAAGAAGAATGCCAGAATAGGTGTGATACTGCCAGGAAATGTGGGTAACTGGAGGGAGCTGATATGCAATGAATGTGGGAGGACCTGCTCAGCAGAGTGGAATTGAAAAGTCACAAAAGAAGCCATATACAGAGTTGAATTTGATTACACAACATATAGTTTAACAACATACCATGAATGCAGAAAGATGTGCCAATCTGCTGGAGATCTGAAACAATAGATGGGGATACATTTTGAGCAGTAGCTCTTGTTGTTGGAAGCAATCATTTATGTAAAATATTTGATAAATGTGAAATTCCTTTGCCAGTCTGAAAAGTCCCATCCATGCTGCTTACAGATGAAATCAATTCTGAAGTGCTTCAAGCAATAGCTATACTTGAGGACGTGGATGCTACCATCATATCATATCGTATATGAATATGTATATATTTTTATGTATGTGGATGTGTATATATATGTGTTCACATGAGTGTATTTATGTATGTACGTGTATGTATGTGTGTGGGTGTTTATGTTGACTAATTCATTTATTTATCATTATCGTGTCCTTAATCATTTTATCAAAATTTCATATCTTGTTATTGGCCAAAAATTTCATATTTTCAGCACACAATGCACTGAAATAAAGAAAAAAGATTACATTCATGCATATTGTAAAAAATCAAAAACATTCCTTTCCATTATAAATAAATAACTCAACAGAAATCAAATTAACCTTAAGGGGAAGAAACACTATTTGAAAGAAAAACAATATTACCAGGATAAGTTCCTGAACACATATAAACAAATGCATTAGGATTTCATATTCTTCATTTAGTTTAAATGGGTAAATAACCCAAAAGTTCCAACGATAGAAAATGGAATAGAAAGAGAAACAATACTTCACTTCGAAAGGGGCCTTCCTATATCATAGTTGTATTTGGATGAAGGGTTTCTTCAACCTTGATATTTAGTAGCTGGATACAGCCATGAATTTGTTGTCTCTGGAATTACAGGTAATAATTTGGGTTTGAATCTGGAGTTTTCACTCTTCCTGCAAGGCCAGGAATTTAAGCCAGGAGTGACAATGTGACTTGAACATAGAAATTTTTTACTTCATCTATAAATTTTTCAATTTCTTAAGTAGGCATCACAGGGTCCTTATGACAACATCTTTAAAGAAAGTTATTGGATGGTGGTGATTTCATACTTAACCAGGATATTCTCAGAAGGGGTGGGTGTTGATTGGCCAATAGAGTCAAATAGTGACATTAGGAAAATTTCTTCAGTAGAAGTGTTATGTCACACTTTTCGAAATCTGAAAATTCCACCAATGTAATACAATTTGAAATCAATAAAAAATCTTATTTTGACTCTTCTTTACACATGTAAGACATATCTCATATGGACAGCCTATAAAAAACATCATTGTTCTTTGAATTACATTCTGAACATGGGCTGGTCAGAATATATCCCTGATAATGAATTCCTGCAAAATGCAGGTATTCCAAATGTCAAGTGCCTGCTTAATATGCAACTTTGTTGGGTTGTAAATCCTGTAAACATGACTGATGCATGTATTCCAAAGCAGTTCTTTTATGGAGTATTTAAAGGAAAGAGAACAACCCTGTTGTAGGTCAAAACTAAGATTTAAGGATTTTACTCATTTGTCACTGATCAAATTTAATAGAAGTAGATAAGTCTGGTTTATACACCTACTTTTTGAATAGGGGTAGAGGTTTATCCCTTGTTTCCTGTTTAGGATTAGGTGTCCAGTTCCTTCTAAAATCTACTTCAATTCTATAGATCTGACGTCTCTGCCTAAACACTGAAATTTATTTACTATTTATTTTTTATTTAATTTCTTTTCTCATAAGAGTAGATAGGTTCATCTGTTGTCCGGTTCACTGGTCTTTTAAACAGGAAAAGAAGTTTATCCCTTGTGTCTTAGCGGCATTATCATCTTGCTTGGGATGAATTGATTAAAAAAAAATCAGTTTTTCTGACTGGGAATCTTTACCTAAGAAAAAGATTGAGTGGAAAAACAAGTCTTGTGTCAAATCCATCAAATAGTCACAAATCAAATTTGTTCTAAGGTATGTTCCATTTAAAGTCATATAGGACTGCATGTATTACATAAAAAAATTACTAATAACATAGGAATTATCACAACAGCTACATGCCAAACTTGCCATAATACCTACAAATCTGTAAATATTACAACTACCTGAAATATGCTACCTGCATATTCAGGTGATGTAATCATCTTTGTATCCAGCCAGGTAAACTTGGCAGTTGGGCACTGTGAGAAAGTAACTAGGACCAGAATAAATAGGTTTGAGTCTGTGAGCCTAAGACTATGAGTATGGAGAGAAAGGGTCCATTTTAGGAATGTGGTCTGACTATGACCCTCAGTTTCAGACATATTAGAGGTACAGGCATCACCATAACTAAAAAGCTGACGAAATTCCAACATTTTCACTTATATGCCAAATGGCCTTTATAAAGGTGCATGATATGAACAATTAGGGTGAAAACATGCATTAGTGACCATAAATTCACATTTACAGTGCATCATAAAGTTTGCAAATCATTAGTTAGTTTGAAAAGCCATATATATACTGTGGGTGTATGGGTGTGTGTGAGTTTGTTTAGGTATTGGAATGGGTATGTGCCAAAATCTGAACTCCATAGCTGTGGGCAAGTTTCTGGCTCATTTATTGTCCTCCACAACCAGATGAAGTAAGTAACACCAGCATCAACTGTGATGACCTCACCTACACTGTACTACTTCCTGAATAATCATGGAGATAGTAACATCATCAGACACAACAGACAGCTGAATGATTGATATATGTATTGGTATATATAGAGATATGTACAGGTGATGTGTGCATGTAATATATATATATATATATATATATATATATTTGTAGATCTGATGAATTGGATTGTGATTATGTCTCCTCATTATGTTTCCTAGAAATTTCAACTGTTTTCTGTCTAATTCCAAGTATAAGTGTCCTTCTTGTTTTTGTTTCCCTTAAAAGTTTCTAGTTACTCACTTGTTCAGTTCAAGGTATTCTTAGCATCTTTCTGTAGAACCACATCTCTGTCGCCACAAGTCTCTTTATCTGTGTGGAGATCATCCAGCATTCATTGCCATATAGATGAACCAATAATACATAACAGTTCAGTAATTTTTTCTTTGTTTCTAATGAAATTTTCCTGTTTCTTTAATACTTTGCTTATTTTTTAAGGCATTTTTCATTATACTAAGGTGCCTTCAGATTTCAATGTTATATTTTCTGTCCACTATTAAAACACTTCCTAGATATTTAAATTTTCATACTTGCTTTGATTTTGGTATCTCCAATTTATTTGCCTCTTGGATTGTCCCCCTTACTGACAACCATACATTCTGTTTTCTTACAGTTGATGTTTAATCTTTTCTTCTCACTTTCCTTTACTACTTTCTCTAGGAGTTCATGTATTTTCCTTTCTGTGTCTGCTTTCAATACTGTGTCATCTGTATATCTTATATTGTTAAGATTATTGTTAAAATAACAAAACAGTTTTATAGTTATCATGAAGGGGGAAATAAAAAAAAAAAAAAAAAGAAAAGTAAAAGTTTAACCAGTTTTCATTCCTCTCTCAGAGTTCTATTGAGAACTGAAAACAATGTACACAGTGAATAAAATAGGAAATGCCAAAGACAGAATGTTATATATATTATCTCTTTTTTTGTTGGCTTGCTACTTTTGAAACAAAAATAAATATTTTTTGCTGTAATTTTTTTAATGCAACATTCTGTATTTTGGTCAACTGTTGATTTATTTTCTGGATCATGCTGAAGATATACAGTTGTTGGTGATGGAATTTATTATCCCTTATAATTTCAAACCAACTAGCTGCATATATTTCAATTATAAATTTTGTAAGGATGTACAATTCATCATAGAGTTCTGGTAGATAAAAATCTTTGGTCCATAAACACATTAACCTGATGGCTAAAGTTAGCCATTTTGCTTGATTTAGAGACCCAATTTTCCAGGCAGCAAATCTAGGGTTCCCTTTCCATTGAGATATTTCTACCTTATAATCTAAGAGCAGTCACTGGTCACCACTTAAATTTACATTGCCCCTGCAGTATGATATAAATTATCCAGAGGGTCATTAATAGTGTTAAATTCTACCTGGGTAATCATTTCTGCAAAGTTTCCCTAGAGGACCAGTAAAAGTAGTAGGGCTTCTTGTAGTTCCATCAATGTACTCAAAAACAACTGTAAATGAGGTTCATTTTCATGAAGTAAACAGCCAACAGTGTGCAACTTCCTTTTAAGTTATTTTTCTCCAAAGCTGTAACAAGCCTTGCTTCACAACCAGTGTTTGTACTGGTATTATCCACAAGAATTGCCTTAACATAATTTATGCTGTTGAATTCTTCTAAAACATCAGTAACATCCTCTGCTAGAACCACATTAGTTGCACCAATGTTAGGGATAAATCTGTAGGTGATATATCTACTTTCTTAATTTTTTCCATTTTCCTCTGTAATCTCTCTGTATTGTAAAGTGTCCTTATCAACTCTGCAATTAATACCAATGCAGATGATAGTTTCATGGTTCTGAACATGCTTCTGATGGATGGTTACTTTTACTCTTGCTTTTTGCCTGACTATTTTTGACTTATCAATGATAATGTCCTTAAATTTAAGATGCATCTTTCTCAATAATTTCAAATTGGAAACTACCTTTTGGTCCTGTTTTCTCTTTCTGAGTTTTTAAATATTCCCTTTCTTCAGTGGGAATCTGAAATTTCAAAATGTGTATAAGCTTAAAAACAGATCTATCATACATGATAAATATGAAGTAAAATATCACAATATTATTTATTTATTATTAAGGGAAGATTATCAGAGGTAAATTTATATTTTTCAATTAATTTAAATTTTGAAAATCAGAATATGAACTAATTCAAATTAAACAAAGAAAAAGAAAAGCAAGCATAGAATTAACATTAACATCTTGTGAGGAAGACAAATACAAACATTATCCTATTTTAATAAAATTTCAAAGGTAAATTTTAAAATAAAAAGAAAGAAACAGTATTACTTAGTTAAATGTTGTAAATATAGTTACTTCTATGGGAATAAACAAATACAATGTTTAGAATAAATGCCAGTCACTTTGAAAATAAAAAAATATGTAGATTAAACAAAATGTTTACTTCATTTTTCAAATAATTAAGTTTGTTGTATAAAAATACAAAATTACTAATTCATTTTACAGTGACAAACAAACAGTGGTTGATATTTCAATATTGAATGTAATAAAAATAATGGCAAATATTTATAATGTGAAAACTTAGATAATACTCTTTGAAATAACTCTTGGACAAGATTCATAAACAAAATATTTTACTACTGTTGATTAAAATGAAAAACTTTCTTCTTTTTATGAGGTTTTATGGTGTGTTTTTTTTCACTGAAAAGTAACAAAACCTAAATTTCATATAAGAAAAAAAGGAACTAATTTTCATTGCTGGCCTTAACCTGTATACATTGTATTTAATCTCCATTTTGCCTTTATAAAGTTAATATTTTTTAATTTATTCATAATTCTGATTTATTTTTCTTTGATTTATTTAGATCAAGGCAAATGTTGCAATTGGAAAACATTTTATAAATGACATTTACACATTTGTTTTCCATAAGGGTACATAATTTTTTGACAGCTTTAAATCTTTCACTGATCACTGAAATGAAATTCCAATGCTCCAATTTTTAAGCTAAACTTGTTTCCCCAAAAAACAGTAATGATTTAGAAAAAAATATTTCGAGCCATTATTTATCAGGTCAAACCCAATCTTTAAAATTGGGTCCAATACCATATTTCCAAAATCAGCCTGCTCTAGTGTGTATATCTATATATCTTATATAAATATATGTAAGTCAATAAGAACGGTCGGAATCCTAGCCATATCTTTAATTTTTTTTGCAATGTCGAGGTGCATAGCACAATGCTATCAAGGAGGCGGCCTGAATCTTTTGGAATCAGGTTGGGGTTGCTGTTTGAGCCGATATGATGCAAAACCCGAAATCTACTATAAAATCTGATATTATCAGTGATGATTGGGAACAGACCAGTTGGCAACCAGGGAATAGGCCTGGTGATGGTTGGAGAGACTATTGGCAGCCCGGGAAGACGGGTATTGGGGCAAGTTGGGTTAGCTACCCAGTTCGCATGATCCGTGAGGAGCAACCTAAAAATGCTACAAAGTACCAAAATGCATCACCCCCCCACAGGTGATCCCGAGAGAGGGGGGTGCGGAAGAGATCCCCAACAGGATGGATTTAATGGTATCGGACGGAAATGCCTAATCGATTACGAGCAGATGCAGATGCAGATGTGGCAAGATTTGCAAAAATCAGAAAGGCTTAAAAATACATCAGAGCAGGATGAAATGCCTTGAGGGGGAAAATCAGGAGCAACGTGCAGGTACATTACCTGGTAAAACGGGGAGGTGTGGGACCAGGAGTCATACCACAGTGTCCAGTCTCTCCAAGCTATGGTTCCTCCCACTCAGGGCACGGAGTCCAGAAAGAAGATAAAGTGGCCCCCAGCGAACAACAAGGGGGCGTGGCAGGATTTCGATACGGATATTTGCGACATACTCTAGTCGGCTACAAAGGGAGACATGGATAGTCGCCTGAAGTTCATGACTACAATAATAACTAGCATGGTGTCAGAGAGATTTGGTTTTGTCGAGCCCCGTCAGCTAAAGACGACCTACACTGCCAACCGTAGGGAGAAAAGAATTAAGGAATTAAGAAAAGAAATAAGATCCCTTAAGAAGCTTTTTAAAAGGGCAAACACAGAGGAGTGTCAACCCCTCGAAGAGCTGCAAGGGATTCTCAGAGAGAAGTTAAAAACCATACGGTGCGCTGAGTGGCATAGGAGGAGAAGAAAAGAAAAAGCAAAGAAGCGAGCAAGTTTCCTATCCAATCCTTTTGGCTTCGCAAGAACATTGTTAGGAGATAAACGCAATGGAAAATTAGAGGCATCTCAGGGAGAAATTAACAACTATCTCCGAAATTCTATGAGTGATCCTGCGAAAGAGGAAGAACTAGGTATAAATACCAGATTGATTCCTCAGGAGCCACCAGTGTTCCAATTTGACACCTACTTGCCCACCTGGAAAGAAATGCAAGCAGTTGTGAAAGCAACCAGATCCGCCTCAGCACCAGGACCGAGCAGAGTACCTTACATCGTGTATAAGCGGTGTAAAGGAATTCTACAGAGGTTGTGGAAAATATTAAGAGTAATCTGGAGAAGAGGCAGGATAGTAGGGCAGTGGAGATTCGCTGAGGGGGTTTGGATCCCGAAGGAAGACAAATCAAAGTCACTGGACCAATTTCATATTATCTCCTTGCTGAACACCGAGAGTAAGATCTTTTTCGGGTTATTGTCAAGATACCTATCGAACTTCATTCTCAGAAATGGCTACATTGACACATCGGAGTCGCCGGAATACCAGGTTGCCTTGAGCATACAGGAGTATTGACACAACAAGAGAAGCTAAAGAAAGCAAAGGGGACCTGATTGTATTGTGGTTAGATCTTGCCAATGCCTATGGGTCCATGCCACACAAACTGGTAGAGGAAGCTCTAAAGAAACATCATGTACCTCCATCGGTTTGCGATCTCATAGTAAACTACTACGAGAATTTCCGGCTGAGAGTTGGCGCAGGTACAACAGTCTTGGAATGGGTGACACTGGAAAAGGGTATATTCACAGGTTGAACAATGTCTGCTGTCTTATTTTCTTTGACCATGAACATGCTGGTAAAGGCAGCAGAGGTTGAATGTCGAGGCCCCGTGTCTAAATCAGGAGTCTGCCAACCACCGATAAGGGCCTATATGGATGATTTAACCGTGACAACGACATCTGTCATGGGAGGCAGATGGCTATTAAAGGGCCTCGAAGAAAATGTGACCTGGGCCAGAATGAAATTCAAACCAGATAAATCTAGGTCTCTAGTATTGAAAAGAGGCAAAGTCATGGAGAAAATCTGTTTTTCAGTCACAGGAGAAACAATTCCTACCCTGAGCGAAAAGCTTGTGAAGAGCTTGGGCAAGACCTTCAACTCTGGTCTGAAGGATACGGTTGTGATCCAGCAGACTAAAAAGGATCTTGAGGAGTGGCTGACAAGAATAGACAAATCAGGATTGCCAGACTTTTCAAGGCATGGCTTTTCCAGCATGCAGTACTACTCAGGATATTGTGGCTGTTGCTAGTTTATAATGTTCCTATTACCACCATGGAAATGTTAGAGAGAACGATAAGCAATCGGTTGAGAAGGTGGCTGGGTTTGGCGAGATGCTTAAGTACTGTGGCCCTCTATGGTAACAGCAATGCATTGCACTTCCCCTTTGGTAGCCTTGTAGAAGAATTTAAAGTCACGAAAACAAGAGAACAGCTGCTGTATGCAGAATCCAAAGATCCAAAAGTGGCAGCAGCTGGAATTCAAACAAGATTGGGCAGGAAATGGAGCACTAAGGGAGAGTTGCAAGTGGCAGACGAGAGACTTAGGCATAAAGCTAAACTGGGGTCAATAGCTAAAGGCAAAGCCAGGTTGGGGTTTTTTCCCAGCCCACAAACCAACGTTGCCAAAGGCAAGGAAAGGAGCCAACTCATCCAAGAACTTGTTGAACAATGTCATCGCAAGTCATGGAGAATATATTATGATCCCATAGAAGTTGGTTGCAGGGGCTTTGCAGGTCAGTCGCTGTGTAGAGCCCTAGCACAAATAGGCATAGTGGGTACAGCGAGGGCGAGAGTGTTGAAGGACATTACCAATGCAGTTTTAAATGCTTCCAAGTGGATTTGGCTTAAGAGATCAGGGCCATGGAAGAACTAAAAGTGGGATGAAAGAAGAGGGGGGAAAGAGAAAGAAAAAAAAACAAACAAAAAACTCCCAAATATACTTAGGGAAATGGAGGAGGGTTTCAATCTATAAGGGAATATTGAGGAAATGTTAATTCAGGGTAGTTAATCCAGGATGGATGGGGGTTGAGAAGTATTAGCGCACATTGGGGGAAGGCCAAAGGATTTTTTTTTTTTCTGGTACCGATTACCATTTCTCCATGCTTAACTGATTTGTTTTGTTTTTTCTTGTTATCATCTTCAACCCTAATTCTTATATATGTAAAGTTAGATCGTAGTATTCATAGTTTAAAAGTTAGTGGTAATTTGAGTATTAATTTGCTAGATTCATGTCGAATAATATTTAACAGAAAGTAAATGTGAATGTTATTTATTTGAGTAGTTTAGATTTCCTTAGTTATTTAGATTTTTTTACCTATTTAAATATTTTTAATTATTATTTTTCCTTGCTTAGATTAGGCCATCGTATTATTTTAATTCATAGATTACAAAACTAGTAAGAAATTTCAAATAAATAGTACAAGATAAGTTTGTAATGAACGGTTTCGTAAATTAATGTAAATGGGAGATAGGTTTTATCTGAGCGTCTGTACGTGTAGGAGTGTATGTGAGAGCACATTTATATGTAGAGGCTTGAACGTGTATCGCATTTTTTTAATTTCATTTGATTAAGTGTATAGGGTTAGACTTAAAGATTTTTACAGAATAGTAAGAATTATAATGTTTTTTTTTTTTAAAGTAATGTAAGTGTTAATGTTTAGTTATCGAATTAGTAATTAATTTAAATGTAAAGCATTGGATTGAACTTTGCAAGAACAAGTCCAGCTTCCCTCGTTATGAATTCCAGGGAAAATAGCGCAAATCAAAACCGGATGAAGCAAAATATATATAGGAGGGAAGTGGGGAAAGTCTTTATTTCATTGGCTGATGTTGACTGACGTATATCAATAAGAACGGTCGGAATCATAGCCATATCTTAAATTTTTTTTACAATGTCGAGGTGCATAGCACAACGCTATCAAGGAGGTGGCCTGAATCTTTTGGAATCAGGTCGGGGTTGCTGTTTGAGTGGATATGATGCAAAACCCGAAATCGGCAATGAAGACAGTGCATCACTGAAGACCTTCCTTGATGCATCTGAAATGTATTACTCTACTAGTGTATATATACAAAAAATTTTACCAACCCCTAAACCAAAAATTTTGAAAAACCAATAACATTTTTGGTCTTTTATATAAATATTTGTATATAAATACTTGTCCCAAAATAAAATCTTTACACTTTCCTTGGTAAAGTCCCTGTTTGGTGTAAGTATGTATTAATAGGTGTGATATTGGGTATTATTAGGTATGAGTATTGCTGAGTATCCTACAAAGACAGTTTTGATGGAAACACTCAAAAGTTTTAATATGTTGGCAGGTTTAGTGTTAGACATGTGGTATGAATAGATTACAATAGACCACCAAAGAAAATCTTCTATGGAGAACTGATCTCTAAAAGTGTCCACCTAATAAACTTTAAAAGTGATATAATGACAATATAGAATGTAACATTCAGTTATTAGAAGTAAATCTTGCAGATTTCAGTTATTTAGTCTAAAATAGATGGTTCACACTTGTTCACAAGGAAATTGAAAATTTCTGGTTTCTTGAATAAAGCAGTAAACTATCAGAAGAGATGCCAGAAAAACAAGGAACATTTCTGACCCAGAATTTGCTCCAAGATATATTTGTCTATTGTGTAGTCAAGTTTTTCTCTCCAGAGTAGGTTTTATTAATCATATAAAGCACCATAGCCAAAGCAAACAGGTGAAATTGTCTGAAATTAATTGTCCCATTTGTCTATTTGTTGTCAAAACAAATACAGGTCTAGGAAACCATTTGACGACTAGTAGACAATTATCAAATATGCATGTATATGTCTATATATAATTATATATTTGTATACATATATGCATATTTCCTTTATAACACATTTCTTTTTTTTCTTTCTGTACAGGTCATGTACTTCACAGCAACAAGTCCTTACATCCTAATGTTGGTGTTACTTATTCGGGGTGTCACTTTAGATGGTGCAGCAGATGGATTAAAATATTACCTTATTCCCGACTGGAGCAAGCTCCTTCGAAGACAGGTGAGAAATCTGGAGCTACACAGTCTTTCAGTATTTATTTGTTGTTATTTCTATTTATTTTATGAAAGATAATTTTAATTTAATCTGTGTATATTGCCCATCATTTTTGTCACAATTATAATGATTGTGTTAAAGATATTTTGGATGTACAAGTGGTGTAATGGATACCATCTCAGAATGTACAATTGGCAAGCCAAGTTCAAATTGCAGTCTACTTCATTATATTCACTTTTGTGCAAATACCCACAAAGAGGTATGAATACATTTCTTCTCCCCCCAGCTATAGGTTAAATAGAAGTATAGACTTTTAGCTTGAGTTAGCAATCAGTCTAAAAAAAGGAAAATCTCTGAGTGTGTGGGAAAATGCAGTCATCTAAGGGAAGGAAAACCTTTGCAAAAAACCAACCCTTCATCAAACTATGGATAGGGCATGGGGCCAATCACATCAGCCCCAAGGAAATATTTGATTACAGTAACTTCACCAAAATATTTTATGTGCTACAAGGCAACAGACAGATAGCATATTTATATTTATATTTTTGTATGTATATATTTATGTATTTTTATATGTATATATATTTATGTATCTCCTATTACTCCAAATGTTATTTTGTGGGTACCCATGTTTGAGTATATGCCCTAATGTTTGAAGTAATAGAAAATAATGTCTTATAAAAAATCCATTGATTCCTTAAAAATTATTTTGTCTATATTTATATATGCATATGTAAGTAATATATATATATATGTGTGTGTGTATGTGTAAGATAGGACATACAAATCTATATACTAGACTAATAATAAATAATTGATTAGCAAAACAGAAAAAACTCCTAAGTAATTCATTCATTCCCTGAAGGTAAAGTGGAGAAATATGAACACCAGTTAAACAATAACAATAAAAGCTGAATTAAATTATACTGGATGTCAAAAATTTAAATTGAAAGCTTAGTTTCCCTGTATCATTAATGACTTTATGTAAAATTATCACTGGTGTTTTTTTTATTTCTTCCTGCTCTCTATAGATCAGACTGACTCCATTGATAAAATCATTGTTAGTCTGAAGAAGTTCCTTCTGGGAAAAATAGTGCATGTTCATACTAACCCTGTAAATTTACTGCAGTTGATTGTTTATCAAAAATGCAGTCAAAATCTAAACACAAAAAAACTTTTTAAAAATTTGGGTCTTGAAATGTTTGAACCATACAAGACAATGACAAATCACTGGAAAGAAAAACAGACAGCTGAAAATGTTCTAATAAATATGACACTAGTAGTACTTAGTGAAACCCAATTTCCTGGTTTTGACCAGTTGAAGTAAAAAGGAGAAAAATATACTTTTTATGATCTTTTTTTTGTTTATCATATATTAACTTTGCTATTAAAAATATTATGACAAAACAAAAATCAATACTACTGTAGTTAATAACTGTTTAATAGTTTTAAAATTAAATATTACTGATGAATCAACTCTGCAATAAATTGTTTTGCACTTGCACACTTTTTATAAACAATCTGCCTTGGAACATACTAAGATCATTAGCAAACATCTATGCAGATGATCCCACAGTTTAGAGAAGCACTTCCAAAAATCTAGATCTTCAAACATACATATCCATATATATATATATATATATATATATATATATATATATATATATATATATATATATACACACATACACACACATACATACACATAACCCATACATACATGCATACATACATACATACACATACACATACTCATATATACTTTATATATTTTTTTATTAAATAATATTTTTTGTTTCATACATACATGATCCATATACCTACCCCTTTACATGTATGTATGGAAGCTACATGTACATACACATACACACCTATCCACCTATATGCTTGTATATCCCCATATACATCCTTATGCACATATACATGCTTATGAACTTATAAACATGTCCATACTTGTATGTACATGTACACATACATCTACACACATACATACACATTTTGGATATACTTACACCCAAACATGTGCATATACATACATATACATACACATACATATATATATGCATATACATATCCATACATACATATCCACGCATATACACGCCTACACATACCTATATAAAAACCATACCTCTATATATGTACATACATATACCCATACATCCATATATGTATCTCTTTACCCACATATATGCACATATACACACATGCACACACATATATACATATATGTATACACACACACACATATATATATATATAGATAGATAGATAGATAGATAGATAGATAGACACACATATACAGATATATTTTTATATACACCTACTTACACATATGCACACATGCCAAATTCCCAAGAAGATAGAATCCTGGTAGAACTCAATGTCCAGGACAGAGTAAAACTATAATATAAAAGGCTCAAACACTAATATTCCATGAAATATTAGTGTTTGAGCCTTTCATATTATATATATATATATATATATATATATATATATATATATATATATATATATATATATATATATATATATATATATAGATATATATATAGATATAGATATAGATATATATAGATATCCACATACATGTGCATACATATATACACATCCACATATGTTGATTTTATAGGTACAATTTATGTAAGTAAATACTCTGTTTTTAAAGAAACAGTATTAATTATATTTACCAACTTGAATGTTTGAGAAATTTCATAGAAAATATATGTTCTCCAAGGGGATTCAAACCTGTATTCCTATATGGAAACTGTCATTTGGTCTGATGTGGTATACCATAAACAGTAAATATATTAAATAATTTCATTGATTTCATTATATATATTGGGTGTACACTTTAGATACATGTATGGAATTGTTTTTTATATTTGGAGTTATTGTGTTATTTGTTATATATGTACATATTTGTTATTTATTATGTATTTATAAACATGAGTATATATGTGTATGTGTATATGTATGTATATGTATATGTATGTATGTATACATAAATATATGTCGCCCCTATTTATGTAGATGTATGTAAATTCTTGGTGTATATGTGTTTATTGTGTTATTTGCTCAATTAGACTTCTTTTAATTGTAAGTGTTATTATTACTATGTATATATTAAAAAAGAATGGAAGAAAAATATAATTTTACCAAATTTGGTACTACACATTGGATAATATAGAAAGTCTCTTGTATATATGTGTGAATATATATGTATACAGAGGCTTATATGAGGTTTGATATGTAAATTTGTAATCTTAGTAGACATATACTTGATTGTTTATTTGTGTCTCATTAATTATACAATCTATTGTTATGACTAATATTTTTATTTTCAAGACCATTGTTTATTTTTGTCTTTATTATTATTATTTTTATTAAGACTATCATCAGTAATTTTATAATTAATATTATGGAAAATTTTATTATTTTATTATTTTTTTTGTTATATATATATACATATATATTTTTTGTTATATATATATACATAAATCTATCTATCTATCTATCTATCTATCTATCTATCTATCTATATATATATATATATATATATATATAGATAGATAGATAGATAGATAGATAGATAGATAGATTTATTTATTTATTTTAAATGAGATCCTATTTTTAGATCACATTTGAAATTTTTAGGAAAGATTTACAGAATTTTTTCAGAAAGTTCTTAAATACACATTATTATTAAAGTCCTTGTTTTTTCTTTCTTTTTTCTTTTATCTTTCTTTTTTAAAAATATGAATATATAAGTGTCATAATTGTAACCAGACAGAATATAATTGTGATTGCACACAAAAATATTCCTTCATTTCATTGTTCTTTTCTTTGTCTTTTCTTTTTTATGTATTTTCAAATGTCAGCATTGATGTAACCATTTCTTTCTGTTTTGTGTATCTAAATTAGGTCCACAGCCCAAAAAGTCAGTTTATAAAAATAACATCTGTTCATCTCACATTCAATTTTTAAATATTTTCTCTATTTCCCCCTCTCACTGAATACATACTATCTCTTTCGTCACTCCACCCTTCCACGATATTAGATGTAAACCTTTTTCCTTCCCCTTCCACAAAGTTAGATCTGCATATTTACATAAATTTCTTTTTCAGGCCTGGAGAAATCTTTTCCATTTTTATTTGTATTATGAGATCTGAAGAGTTGAGGTCAATTTTCTAACCTCATTGAAATAAATATAATGCCATGGCTTTTTAAAGGTTTGTGTTTTTATAATGCAAATTATTGCTCTGTTTCTGACATAAAGCTCTCCCTGGATCTATATCCTTTTGGAAATATCCACACTGATTACCAATATATATATATATATATATATATATATATATTTCTTATATTTTCTCTGAAAGTTTTATAATAAAAAATATACAAATAAAGTAATGCTTCTAAAATTTTTAATTTTTATTGCCTTCTTCTACAGGTTTGGGTCGATGCTGGCACACAGATCTTCTTCTCATACTCAATTAGTCTTGGCACGTTAACCGCGCTTGGGAGCTACAACAAATTCCACCATAACTCCTACAAGTAGGTATTCTTTGGATTTTTGGAACTAACATTTCCATGAAAAAGATGAAAAAAACGACCATCTCTATTTCCTTCTTGGCCCAGCCCATGTCTCTGTCACACTGAGTTTTACTTTATTTTGTGCCAAGCATTTTAAAATGTGACTTCCCCAGGAGATAGGAATGTGGAGCTAATAATAGGGTAGACTATTCATTTTAAATCTTTCATAGTACAATGATGATTAAACATCCCTTATACCTGGGGTGTAGGAAATAATGAGGTAGGTTGAATCATTTTGAAGCCTGATAGTAGAAAAACTATTAAATACTCCCAGCCTCCTTTGGGTTTGAATATAGTAGGGTAGACTGGATCGTTATGAAAGCTTGATAGTGAAATATATGATTAAACACTTTCTATAACTGTTTGGGAAATAGTAGGGTAGGTTGAACCATTATGACTTTGTTGCTAGTGTGACTGGATGATTTTGAAGGTTTGATAGGCCGAGTAAAAATTCATTAATATATCTCCCTGTCCATCCAAGTAAGTAGGGTAGCAATTAGGGTAGATGATTATTTTTAAGTTTAACTTAAGTGAAATTGCATGAAACTATCCTGTTAAGGAGAAGGTGAGAGTGGAAATATAACATCTAGATATGGTGTGGGTGGCAAAAAAATGTAGGCTGTAGGTGTTGCTCAGCTATGATTGAATGCTAATCTGTGTATTTTTTCTCTTCATTTTTTTCCTTCTCTAGAGACAGCCTCCTATTTGCAATTGCTAACACATTTACAAGTTTCCTAGCAGGATTTGTCATTTTCTCTGTGTTGGGCTTTATGGCGAAAAGACAAGGTTTAACTGTGGATGAGGTTGCCGAATCAGGTAAGTGTGTTATGTAAGTGCACAAAAAATATAAATGTGTATTATCTAAATATGTAAAGATAAAAAGTACATTATCTAAGGAGAGTATGTTATATAAATGCATAACAATAGAAATGTTATCTGAATTTATAAAATCAAGTGTGTTCATTGTGTATGGTATTCATCACACTTACCTCAATTATAATTATCATTTAAAGTGAAATAATTATACTTGGTTTCTGCAATAACTGTGGCAATAATAATAATAATAATAATGATGATGATGATGGTGATGATAATAAAAATAATGAAAACTATGTCTTATATATTTTAACAAAGTATATGCATACATTTGAAACAGAAGATTTAGCATTAACATTTATCCTTGACATTAATGCTTCAAAACTAAAACATCCTATCATGAAGGAACTTTTTCAGAAATGTATTTCATCTATTTAAAATCCTTTTTTCTTGGTGAAAGCTACAGGAACAATAATAAAAATTTTCTTCAGATGCCTTGTAAATATAGGAAATATCCTCATTTAATATTTTAATATCTATAGAACAATAAGTAAATTATTCCACCTTAGAAAATTTTCTACAAAAACAAAGACTACTAGTGAATCTAGTTTGATAAGAGCTCTACTTTATGTTGATGACTGATTTGGTCACCTATACAGTCAGTGATCTGCAGTACTTAATGATCAAACTTAATGAATACTCCAAAATGTTTGGGCTTCATATAATCTTGGATAAATCTGTGGTGATGTATCAGTCTATGCCAACTAATTTGTATCATGGACTGAAGATTTTCCTTGGCAACATTATGCTGAAAGTTGTTGACAAATTTCTATACTTTGGTAGTACTTTGAATCACTTTTGTTGTTTGGATGATGAAACCACAATCAACATCCCCACAACTATTCAGACATTTAAGAATTGTTGCATTTAAGTTGTGTTTGGGTAGAGAGAGGTATTAAAGTTAGTACTAACATTTTGTTTTATAGATTTGATTTGATTTGATTTGTTTAATAGCATATCCACACATTATGGGTCTTTTAATGCTGAAATGCTTTGAAGTAATAAAAATATAAAATATATTATTCTGCTTTCACAACTGAATATATGGTAGATGATATATTGTATGTTGGTAATTTTATTATAAATATATTTTGTACATAATTTTATACTTTCAGAGTAAAGTTATGTTTTTAGATATATAGTTTCTAGATCATAAAATGTATTGTTGGTAATTTTTGTTAAATGTATTGCTGATAATTTCACTACAAAAATGTATTGTTAATTTTACTCTAAAAATCTATTTTTATATTTTTTTTAATGTTGCATTGATTTGGTTTTCATTTTGGCCTGAATATTTAAGAAATTTTATTAGAAAAATATATTTCTTGAATATTCAGGCTGGTAGATGATAAATAAATATACGGTTTAATAAATAAACAGGACATCTACTCAAATATAGGTAGCCATTAAAAATAATATTTAAGTAATAAAATATGTCAGATTAAAAAAAAAAAAATCTATTCATATATATATATATATATATATATATATATATATATATATGTGTGTGTGTGTGTGTGTGTGTGTGTATGTATGTGTGTGTATATATATATATATATATATATATTGTCATCCACAGACAGACTGTTTTGCTGTATCACAGCTCATATAAATCATAAATATCCAAGCACAAGTTTGGTACACATGGAATAAAATTCCAATAACCAAAAACACTGTCCTTAAAAATGTATTTATTCAAATTTATAACATATGCATGTTATAAGATCACTACATGTATATGTTATAAATTTGAATAAATACTAAATCATAAATATAGACAATATAAAATAATATGTATAAAATATAGAAAAAATGAGTTATGCATAATAAAGACATGATTATATGAGACATAGCAGTAAATTACACTTTGTTGCAAAATATAGCAAAGTTGGAGAGAAAGAGATGTAGTGATAAAACCAATGTGTATAGTCATTTTTTTATATTATAGATCCTTAATGATATACGACTTTGTTCTTTTGAACAGTAGATTTTTTGTTGATAAATAGAATATATCTGCTTATGACTGACAGAACAGTTGAAAGTACTAGGACTCATTCTTTCAATCAAGTTAACTTAATCTACAGATAATTCATTCATAAATTTCCATCCAATATAAAACATTTAATTCAATGCCAAAGGAAATTAATCAAAGAACATAATTGTCATTCTTTTTCTTTTTATTTCACAACAGCTTTTTTAATTGAGAATTTGCTTCCTTAGTATGTGTTATTTAATTTATATAACCGAGTAGAATATACACATACCAACACATTAAATTACAAAATAGTTTCATAACAAGATGTATGAATGATGAGATTAAAAAACTTAATGTCAAGATTCATAAAAATCAAAGAAACTAAAAAATCTATGACAACTTCTGCACAATTTGATGATATCCAACAAAATCTCTCCACAATAGTCAAATAAGATGAAGACATGCACAAACTAACTACACAAAAACAGCTGTATAACTTATACAAAGATTTCATTTTTTCATCTAACTATCCAAACAATTATATAAACCTCTTTTAATACACACTAAGACCATAAATATTTTCTAAACCTGGAACAAAACTGCTATCTATATAAATATAATTTTCTCAGATCATTAGTAAACATGTATTCTATGTAGTTAATACCAGAGTTTATGGAAGCACCTAAAAAAATCTAGAATCTCTGAGGCTGGCAGCTGATCTCCTCTCTGACCTAGCTGAAACAATATATATATATATATATATATATATATATATATATATATATATATATATATATGTCATTTGCAGACAGTACTGTTTCGCTGTATCACAGCTCCTCAGTGCGACTAGACATCCAAATGCCTCAAGCTAGGACAGAAACCCGACCGATTTGGTCGTCAGTCAGAGTTTCTACCACTGAGCTATCTTCACTCACCAGAGAGAAACAGCTACTTCTAGCATATCGTTTTTACGAATGTAAACAAATGCCAATCAGTCAAAGTGTTCCAAATTCATTTTACTGAAGAGTTTTGCATTAGTGCAGTTCAAGAGTGCTCAATTGAAATATATTTTCAAGATATTCACACACACACACACACACACACACACACACACACACACACACACACACACACATCTATTACAGTAACATCATATAGCACCAACAATAAAATTATTTTTTTTGCTTATTTTTTGCAGGGCCTGGTTTGGCATTTATCGCATACCCTGAGGCGGTTTCCCAAATGCCAGTTGCTCCACTTTGGTCAGCCGTGTTCTTTGTTATGATTCTTCTTCTTGGCTTAGATAGCCAGGTAAGTGAAGACTTTCTTGTATCTAAGGCTCACATAAAATATATATCTGTAACATACTTGTGGAAAACAACCATAGTATCCACATGTAAAAAATGGCTAAAAACAATGGAAATATTTATAATAAAAAAGAAAAAGCCAACACTCATTAAGATAACATGCAATTGTAGTTTTGATAGTGTTGGTGGAACAATATATTTCGATTCATTGGGTATGTCAGAAAGGTCCACAATTCTATTTTTAAATATTTTACAACCCTTTTGTTTCGTGTTGGATATGAAATAATTAGGATATTGGAGGAGCTTAAAAGTATTTTCAATATGTTTCTCCTCTTCATGTAAATATTGAGGGCTACAAATTCTGAGTGCTCTTAAATAGAATCCAATGATTATTCTGGATTTTATTTTGTTTGATTTTTGATGGACACTTAGTTTTAGGCTATTGTCACTACAGTGTAACATGATATCTAGGAAATTAAAAGTATTATATGTTTCTATTTTGTAAGTTAATTCTATTGTATGTTTGACTTTGTCAGGTAAAATAATTTTGCAGGGATATATTAATAGAGTGTCATCAATATATTGGAAATATGTTAATTGTTTAGGTAAAATATGTTGGCGATGACCAGATTCAAGAAATTTTAAGAAAATACATGCACAGAAAATAAATTTATAGAAAGTGGTTTAATTACAAGATCATCCACAGTAAATTTACATAAATATTCTCATAATATTTTGCCTTTCTTTGCAGATCTTCTATTATCTCAGTGTGGGATATTTAATAACAAAAGTGATAAAAAACTTAAAAAAATGAAAAAGAAACTAAATGAAATTGGTTAGACTATATATCGAAACACATTTACATAAAATTTTTTAATTTAAATTTAAAATTTCAATGTCCCCTCTTCTTTGTGCACATGTGTAATTGCATCATTATAAACATGTATGATAACTGCCTAAAGGATGAAACATGTCACAAAAAACTTTTCCACTTTGTCATATATATATATATATATATATATATATATATATATATATATCCAGGTAAAATGAGAGCAAATGGAGTATAATTCCACTGTATGTAACATTTAATTTAAAAGAGGGATTAATACAGAGTAGAGCTAAATATTATTTATTAATTAATCTTTCATTTGCCAGTGGTTTGACATTACCTGAGGAGACACATTTGTAGTGTTGAAACATGATTGTAATCATGTGGCGATTTTTAACATTTTTGTTTTAATATCTTAAAATAAATAATACATATATATATATATATATATATATATATATATATATATATATATATATATGTAAATTCTGTATGTGTGTATATATATATATATATATATATATATATATATATATATATATATATATATATGTAATTTTTATATATATTATTTATATATTATATATGTGCGGTACTTATTGGAATGCACTCAATATCAGTGATAGAGCTAACATATTTAGGTGGATTGATGTGAGTTTGTGACTCTAGATTTCACACTATTTGTGATTGTCAGACAAAATTTAAAAATTTTGGATTTATATATGGTTGCATATATCAATGTTTTTATGGTAGTTGGAAGAAAAATTGTCATCGGAAACCCACTCATACTTATGCAAACATGCATACACACATACTCACTCATTGACTTACTCAGACATACATACATACACGCACGCTCACTCATTGTATCTCACACAAACATAAACATGTGAACAGTGTGGGACCGGCCATATATGCGCATCCATGTATCATTGTGTACATATGTATGCAATTGGTCGGTGTATTCTATGTTGCACTGTGTGGCAAAATGTTTCGTCAGTTGGCATGTCAACACGCAGACTGTTCATTTATTTTGTTCACTGAATAATGTTTTCTTGCACACATGTATATATGTATGCACACACGTTCATACATCTATCTGTCTGTTTTTTTGTTTTTATGATGGGGTCTGTGTAAGACTATGGTGGGTAAAATTGCTATTATTTTTAATTTTTTAATGCTGTTTTGTCATTATTTTAAAGCTGGTTATCTGCTTGTTTTTTGGCGATTACCCATATGTAAATGGTAGAAACTTTGTAATACTTATTAGTATTTATGCAGTGGTATTAATTTTGTTGGGGGCGGGGTAAGTAAGTATAATTGGGCTGATATGGTAATGGTAATTGTGGTGCAGTGGTAATTGTGGACTAATGCAGCAATGGTAATTGTGACACGGTAGTAATGGTAATAACAATTGTAGTAGCAAATAGTTATTGTAACGTGTTAAAAGTGATTGTAGTAATGGTGGTGGAATGGTAATAACAATAATTATAATTATGATGGTAGTTTGAACTAGAAAATAATTGATGGTGTTATGTGTCAGTGGTTTTTCCCTTCATGTTCATTGGATCAATGGTGGTTTATGTAGTATTGGTTGTTTCTTTTTTTTTATCCATTTGGCATACATTGTGATAATAGGTATTTATTTTCACGTCTGCATTTAGAAATTATTTCTGATCTTATGTTTAGTAATTTCTTTTGTTGGGTATGAGAAATTATTGCTACCTTTTTGTGTAGGCAAAGTAGGCATTTCTTTGTAATGTTGTTGCAGGCAGGTGCTTTTTTTTCCAGCTTATTCTTGGTGTAATATTTCTGTCTTTTAGATGCCATATGTATGTGGATAGTGTAGTGCTGTTTGAGTATTTTCTATTGGGGAATGAAAGATTGTGGTTGTTTTTTCTTTTCTTGAATGGTCGCTCAGTGGCACTGATGTAGTACATTGTGCTGTTGTTTGCACTTACCTTGGCTTTATATATTATATTCATTTGTTGGCACTTTCCTTGTAGTGGGCATGTTGTTTTATTTCTGCAGTTGCATTGAGGTTCCTTGGTTACATTATTGCAGGTTGTTACTTTTTGTTGTGGCTTTTTTATTATTTGTGTTATATTTTTTGTGCAGCTATAACTGATTTTAACATTATTTTTGTCGAATATTTTTGCTAATCAGTTTGTTTCAGGGAAGTGCTTTTCTATAAAGTTTAGGAGTGACCTTCCTATGTTTGTTTTGATGGTTTTGTTGTATGGTGGGTTAAACCAGATAATGTTTCTTTTTCTGTTTTTGTGTTTCGGTTGTGGAGGTGTGTATTGTTGTTGTTGTGTGTACCACTTTTTTTAGTGCTTCGTCATATGGTGTTTTTTGTTATTGAAAATGTCTATGTTTGATGAGTATATATATATATATATATATATATATATATATATATATATATATATATATATTTAGAAAAATATGACAAACTGGAAAATTATTTCTTGTGACATGTTACACACACACACACACACACATATATATATATTACTTTAAATTTTATTATAATGGATACTTCATATTTCAAATAGATGCCCATTTTTTATATTAATTGACCAGTGTGTATTATGTCTATTGAGTGTGCATTGGAGAAATTTTAGATATTAAAATTGTGTCCCTCGGCAGGGTTTGAACCTGCATCCCCTTAGGTTTGACCTCTGCCAGGGAATGCAGTTTTCTTTACTAGGATTTCTTGAATGCACAAGCCAATTAACATAATATACTGTTTAGTTAATATAAAAAAATGAGGCAACTATTTCACATATGAAGTATTCATTAGGATAGTGTTTTGAAGTAATAAAAATGTTGGATTAAAAATAAATTCCTTAATTCTTTATATATATATATATATATATATATATATATATATATATAGTTAAGTAATGAAAATCTTGGTAATTCATATGGATAATCCCAAGGAGGATGAAATCCGAAAAGCTCAATGTTAAGTCAGAGTGAATAATTTAATTTAAAGAAAAAATTTAATTTAAAGAAAAAACTGACCACTTTAAGGTTCCATTGTTATAATTTATTTCACCAGAGATTTTATTTTTCTCTGGATCTTCAGACTTCACTTTCAAGGGTGAAAAAATGAATTTAAAATTTACACTTTTGAAGGGAAGTATTAAACTTATATAAGGTGACATAGAGGGTGGTGAGGGATAGTGTGAGAGACATGATCAAAATTAGAGAGTTTTAAAATTTATTTTTATTACACTACTTAATATTGAGGAGGAGGTGGGTAAGGATCAGACATTGACCTATTTAATCGGTTAACTCATCAGAAATGATATGGGGAAAAAAAAAGAAAAAAGAGGGGAAGTAAAGAGATAAGAAATAAGAGATGGATGTAGGGTTTTGAAGGAAGGAGAAGGGTGGTATAGCTTGATGTTTGGGCAATTTAAAAAAACACAGATTTTAACGTTTGATAGTAATTTAAATGTTTAAAAACTCCACAAATAAACTAGACTTAATACTTGATAGCAATTTAAATATTTAACTTCTCCACAAATAAATTAGGGATTTAATATAAACTGAATATTATAATAATAAACAAATATAAAAATAAAAATAAAAAGTTACTAATAGTAATATTTTAATATTGTGAATGATGGTTACGGTCAAATCTTTTTTAGTTAGAGTCTAATTCATCAATTTAATCTGAAGCTATTTTTAGATGCGTAATATTTCTTAATTAAAGTTTAAGTTTCAAATCAAGATGAAGTAAGATTTGAAGGTAATAATAAAAGAATTTACTGTTTTTACATACACACACCACATACATATTTACGTAAATAAACATACACATATATTCGTATACATGTACAATTACATATATAACCACATACACATGTATCAATACACATCGGTATATATGCACATACATACACAAATATTTACATATACATATTTCCACACGCATCCATCTTTATATATATTTAAATTTTTTCTTAAATTTTACAGTTAACGTTAGATAGTGAATTAAGTGTTTAATTTTCAAAAAAAATACTTTTAATTTTAATATTTTTAATATCGTGACTAATGGTTAAGGAGTAATATTTTTTAATTTAAATCTAAGTAATCAATTTAAATTGAAATTATCTCCAGATGAGTAAAATTTCTAATTTTTCAAGTCTAATTAGAAATTATTTCAAGATGAAGTAAGATTAGAAGGTAATACAAGAATAGGAGGTAATAAAGAAATTTCTGTCTTTACATTAAATCTCTATTTATACTCTATAAATATATATATATATATATATATATATATATATATATATATAGAGAGAGAGAGAGAGAGAGAGAGAGAGAGAAAGAGAGAGAGAGAGAGACATAGTGGAGTAATGAATAGCTGAATTTGAATTCCAGTGGGGATCATTACATTCACATACGTGCTAATACTGTTTAGAAATCCATCTCTTCTTCCCTAGCTATGTGTAAATAGCAGGACAGAGTGGGTCCTGTAGCCTTGGGTGGTGAATGGTCTAGAAGGACAACTCTGAATTAAAAAATCTGTGGAAGGTCAACTGGGGGACCTTGTGGCACACTGTTTTCTGTATTCGGCTCTTCCAAAAAGTGTGGTTGATTCTGCACAAGCCTTCACCATAATGAAATATTTATTATTTACCATTTTATAAAGAAATAAGTAAGTTTTTTATTTATAAATTTAAATAAATGTCTGTGAACAAGAAAATTTAAATAAACAAATAATGACAAGTAACTCTAATTATAAATTTAAAAAATATGCATTTTCCGGACATTTCTTATATTTGCTCTCATCACATGAATTCAGTAAAATAGGTTGAGAGCATCTCTTCCTCTGAACCAAACATTTAGATTTTAGGTGAAACCACAAACATTCAATATTTTGAGTGTGTAATTGTTTTGAGGATAAAAGATTTCTTTTCAAATTTTTATGAATGCTAAATAATAAATCTCACATTGTACGTGTTAAAATAAACATTCCCAAGGGAGGCAAAAGTGTATACAGTAATAGTGGTGTCAAGCAATAACTGTCCTTTTTTATAGGCATGAAGGTCAAACATTGCCTGCACATACACACATATATTTAATGTGTTTATGTAGATGTATATTT
>OZ038520.1:57786121-57823621 GCA_964036315.1 Acanthosepion esculentum | reverse complement strand
ACATATATATATATATATATATATATATATATATATATATATATATATATATATATATGTATGTATGTATATGATGATTGGCATATCTAGATGAGAGTCACTCCCTCACTTATCACATAATTTAAGATGACTTCTCTCTAGTTTCAGCATCCATGACCCCTAAGATTATCAGCATTTGATTTCATATGTATCAAGCATGTATGATAGTTAAACTTTGTATCCTTTGTTGGACCTGCATGCTTTACAACTCTCCTTTATACCACCATATGCCTTCTCGGTCCAGATGATGATCTGGAAATCTTGTTGCAAACAACAATGGTATTGTTGGTAGAATGATGAGGCAGGTTGGCATAGTTGGCTTGCTTCTGGTTGTTATGATTTCCAAGATTGCACATTAGATGACAAATCTGAGTGAGTGCCTCTTCATAGATCACACTCAATCTGAGCATGCCTGAGACATTCATCCTTCTGCTCTGTATGATTTAAAGTCAGTTCTTCCCAATGTTGCACATCTACATGCAATGCATTCAGATTATCCTTCAAATTTTCTTTACACCTTTTCCTACTCTTGTGTTGTGGATGCTTTCATATCTTCAGTTCCTCATGGAAAAGTAATTTGGTAATCCTGTTATCTCCCATTCTCATGTGTCCTGTCCATCACACTTAATTGAGGATTATTAGATTTAATGCTGTTGTACCCAGGTCTTTGTTAAGGCTGTGTCTCAGGCATTTTTGGTGGAATTGCTCAAGTCATTTTATATATCTCCAGTATGTTGTCCAGAAGAGTTGTTAAGACATGAGTCATATACACACTTAATTTAGTCTTGATGTTATTGCCTCTATCTGACTAAACTCTACATTCCAATTTACCAAATGCAACACTTGCCTTTTGAATGTGGGAAAAAATCTCAGCATCCAGAGAACCATCTTTTGATATAGTACTTCCAACATGAAAGTGTCAACAATCTCCAGCCTGGTATTTTTCACAAGCATTATTGGCTCTTTGTAGGGCACACCAGGTGGAGGGTAGAACACCAGTTTTGTCTTCCTCAGGAAAATCATCAGTTCAAAGATATCACAAACAAAAGAGACTCAATCCATTATGAGTTGCAAATCTAAAATGTCTGCAGCACCAACATACAGAAAATCTCAGAATCAAACACTGAAAGTTTTTGGATCTGATGTTGAAACATCTGAGATTGAACACTCTTTCTAAGGTTGTAAATCTCAAGGACATATATATATATATATATATATATATATATATATATTTGTACTCTTAAATATATCTATGAATATATATATATATATACATTTATATCTATGCATATTTATTCATATAAATATGTATAAATATAAATATATGTATATATATATATATATATATATATATACACACACACATTTATATATATATATATATATATATATATATATATATATATATATATATATATATATATATATACACATTTATATTATGCATATTTATATTCATAGCTATATTTAAGAATACAAATATAAATATATAGGTATATATAAACATGAAATCAAAAATATGAGTCCTTTAACTTTTATTCATCTAGGAAGTATTGCTTCCTTACTCTTTAATATTGACCACTTTGTTTACAAAAATCTGCTCACCCTTAAGCATGTTGATCTCCATTAATTTACTGAATGACATATTAGGTATTAACAGTCTGTGTTATTTTTAGATATTAGTATATATAGATATATATGCACATGTATGCAAACACACATGCATATAAATTAGAAATACAAATGTATGCATTCACATATATCTAATTATATATTCTATATACATATTGTCCAGTTGCTGTGTTGAAGATGCCTACTCAAGCACATTTGTGTTTGTTCAACACCCACAGATCCCACCTGTATTTTATACTACAATTGATGCTGAGTGGACCTGAATTACAGTTTCATGGAGAGTGTGCATCATGTGGCATAATCAGCAGTTTGAACGACATGAGTACATTCAAACAGTTGGTCATGTTGACTTCTAACTTCCTGCTGACACAACTGTTGCTGGCTTCTGAACAGTTCACACACAAAGCTTGGGTCAACCTGTAGGTTGAATTTTCAGACACTTTTCAATGGTGCTGCATGCATATATATATATATTCATGCACACACAAACATTTATATTGATTTATAGGAAATATGACAAAAAAGAAAAAATTCTATGTTACACATTTTGTTCTTCAAAAGGAATTCCTCAGACTAAATAATGTTTTTACTGATGCAATCATATATATGTAGGGGAGGGAATGCTATCATAATATGTACGGGGAGGAAATGCAATCATATATATGGAGGGGAGGGAATGCTATCCTATATATGTAGGGGGAGGGAACGAAATACATCAAACTTTAGTTATAATTATTCATTGATGAAAATACTGGGATGGATAGCCTTAAAATTAAATTTAAAATTTATGGTGTTCAATGTGTTGAATATAACCAAGCTAACTTCATTCAGCTTCCCACCAATTCTTCTTTTGTCTTTCTTTAAGTGTTGTTTTAAATATTAATATATTTGTCTCAATATATATAACCATTGTTTCTTTGTATTTTGGTCTCCCTCCCACACACACACACAATAAAAACATTAGTCTGAAGAAGTCCTTTTCAGGGATGAAATATGTTACCTATGATTTTTATCCACTTTGCCATTCAGTTATCCACCATTTGTCTGATGTATAGAGTTTACATGTCATATTCTCCCAATATATATATATATATATATATATATATATATATATATATATATATATATATATATATATATATGTAGACTCATACATGCATACAAGCAGATGTTTGTATGTGTGTGCTTTATTGTTCTTTTATAACAGATTTTAATCCAAGTTATCTGCTTGACTGATTTTTCCTGTAGGGAGGCCAAATGGAATACCTGGAATTTCTGGAAATTCTTTCTTGTTCTGAAAGTCAACATTTTGACTTTCTGTCTTTCCTTTTTTTCTCTCTTTTTTTTTCAAAATTACTGCCAAGTTGATTCATCAATATTTTCCCTTTTTTCTTCTCTTTCATTCCTTCTTTTTCTTTCTTTCTGTTTCTTTCTTGTTTTTCTAGAAATATCTGTAATTTTCTTTTTGCTTTTTTCTCTTTCATTCTTTTTTTTCATTCTTTTTTCAGGAATTTTCTTTCTAATTTCTTTCAAAAATTGTTTCTTTGAAGTCATACCGTTTTTCAATTTTTACTCTTTCACTCTTTTTCTTTCAGTTTTTTTCTCTTTTATTCTGTTTATCTCTCTCATTTTGGGTTCTTTCTTTCATTTTTCTTTTGTTTGTTATCTATATCTTTTGTTCCTTATCTTTCATGCTTTCTTTTCATTTCTTCCTTTTCCTTTATTCTTTCTTTTACTCATTCTCTTTTTTGTTTTCCTTTTTCTTTTACTTTTATTTTTTACATGTTTGACTATTCTTTATTTTTTTCTCTTTCCACATGAAAATTTTCCTTTTCTTTCTTTTCTTTTTTTTTTCTCTTTCTTCTGTTTCTTTTTTTCATGCTTTCTTTACCTTTCTTTTTAGTTGTTTCTTTCATTCTTTCCCCATTTTTTCTTTTTTCACTTTTTATTTTTCTTTCTTTTATGTTTTCAATCATACTTTCTTTTTTCTTTTCTTTCTTTCAATTTTCTTTTTCTTTCTTTGTCTTTTTGTTTTTCTTTCTTTTTCTTTATTGCATCTCTTTCTTCTCTACATTATAAATACTTTCTTTCTTTTGTTTCTTTTTTCTTTCTAATGACCATTTTGTTCTCTCTCTAATTAAATCTTTCTTTTTCATTCTTTTATCTCTAGCTTTCCTATTTTCCCTTCCTTCCTTATTTTCTCTTTCTTTTTCTTTCAGTATTTTCCTTTTTTCATTCTTTATTTTATTTCATCTTTCTTGCTTTTCTTCTTTCATCTTCTTTGCTTCTTTTTCCTTGATTTTTAATTTTCTTTCTTTCTTTCTACACTATCAATTTCTAAAACAGTTATTTCTGAAAATCTTGCAATTCCTAGAAAAAATGACAAAGAAAATCTTATATAATATCAATTACTCTGGATATTTTTACAGCTTTATTTCAAAAACAAATACCATGTGTATCATTCATATATATGTATATATCTACGCATATATATGTAGTGCACTGGGGCTGCAGATCATTTTTTAAACATATATTATTAAATATAACAGACAATGAATGTCTATTATGTATGATCATGAGCCATTCTAATGTTTGAATGTTTACTTTAATAAAAAAAATAAATAAAGATAAATATAAAAAGAAAATATAAATAAAGATAAAAATAAAAATAAAGATAAAAATTGTCCAACATTTGAATATTTTTTTATTATGTTGGTCCTAAGTTTTCAACTAACATGAGCCATCCTCAGCATGGTTATACAGACATGAAACAAAGATATTCACTGTCAAAGATGGATTGCTCATGTGTGCCAAAAGCTCAGAACCAATGTAATAAAAAATATCTAAATGTTGGAAGATTTTTGTCTTTATTTTCACCAGAAATTAAAGCAGACATTCAAACATTAGAACTGCTCATGATCAGAAATAATAGACATTCATTGTCTGTTATATTTAATAATATATGTTTAAATATATGCATGTATGTATGTATGTATGTATGTATGCTTTGTGCACATATGTAGTCACATGAACATAAACATCACTTTAATCTGTTGAAGTCCTAAAGGACAAAATGTATCATACAATAACTTTTTTCACTTTGTCATTATTTTTTTACCCTAAAAAATATATCTATATAATTTTCTTTTCAATAAATGAATAAATGTTCAATAGACTTATCTCATTTGAACAACTGCAGAATTGTGGATAGAACCACTTCTCAGGGTTAGAAGATCAGATAAATCTATTGCTGTAATTACTTTATTTGTTTATTTGAAATCCATATATTATAGTTTATTTTATTATTTTTATTACATTTATATTGCAATAAATAATAATAGCACATACTGATATATGTAAAATGATATAATTTAATGTATATTAATAATATAAAATAATAAAACAAAATAATTTAAATATATAATTAATGAAGAAATTTAAAAAGAAGCAAGTAAATAATTGGTAAATTTGAATTTTATGATAACTTAAGTGCCACTATTTCCTGAATTATATGATTGTTGATGAATTCACTGTGTTAAAAGAAATATCAAGAATTTTAATTGCTCCTGAATATTTAAATATTGTCACTTTTTAACAGACTCTAGCACAGTACATATTTCAAATTTGAAATTTTAACTTTATGATTAACATTTGTTTTGTGGAGAATAAATATGATATTGGGTAATAATTCAATAGATTTACTGTACCATCTGACCCTGATTAATGTTATTATCTGAGACTCTGGAGTTGGTCAAATATCCATTGAACACTTATTTGTTGAATATTGTTATCTGTTGAGTACTTTTTTAGTAACATTTCTTCTAACCTTTTAAAATACCTTTAATTATTGTAATTTCTGCCTATTTTAACAAGTGTATTTGAGTTATATTATACATACACATGTGTATTCGTGTGTTTATATATTGGGTTTGAACAAAGGTTAGTAGCTTTTTTAATAGGGGATGTTTGAACACTTTTCATTTAACATATTACTGAAATTTATGATATATACATATTCTGAAAGGTGACACCCAAAACCTATATTCATGTATGGATTGTGAAGTTAAAAGTGAAAATGGAAGAACATGAGATGCCTTTTCACCATTTGATGCTTTCATTTCCTGAGAGGAGAAACAAAAGAAAGTAGTAAAAAAAACTACATGCCATTTATAGAGATGGTGCCATACCTGAGAGTACTATTTGTAATTTTCTAGTTCAGTAGTGAGAATTTCTATTTAAAAGGCTAAGAATGTTTGAGTAGGTTTACAGTCATTGATGATGACCAAACTGAAATGCTGATTAAAAGCAATCCAACCCACACAAATTAAGACATCTTAGAGATAATCCTCATATCTCATATGAGCATTTTATGGTTTTTGAAAATACCTGGATATGTGAATTGCTATGATGTTTGGATGAGTCACAATTTAATGGTTGATGGACCACATTTCTATCTGCAATTCTCTGCTCAAATACAACAAGAATGACTCATTTTTTAAAAGAACAATCACAGTCAATGAAAAATTGTTTACAACAATGTGGAGTGAATAAGGCCCTAGGGTAAATTGAAAGCCAATATGCATCTAAAGAAGATGATGCTGTGTATCTAGTGGGATTGGAGGGGCACTGTGTATTACAAGCTCCTTCTGCAAAATTAGATTTTGAATTCAAACAAGTACTGTTTCCATTGGACAGATATAAGTTGCAATTGATGAAAACCATCTAGAATTGGCCATTTGGAATGGTGTTGTCTTCCATCAGGACAATACCAAACCTCAACTCTCCTTACAGATCTGGTAGAAATTGATACACCTTGGCTGGGATCTCTTACTACACCCACTGTACTAACTTGAACTTACATCTTTGGATTGCCATTTATTTCAATCCTTACAAAATCTTTTTAATGAGAACTTTAATTCTCAGGAAGCCTATAACAACATAGACCAGTTCATCACCCAGAAAGATTCCAGGTTCTGGGAAGAGGGAATCATGAAGCTACCTCAAAAATAGTAAAAGGTAATGGAACAAAATGGCATATATGTGGTTGAATAAATCTTTACGAATCTCTAAATATTGTCTTTGAAATTCACTTAAAATATGCTGCAAACTTTGATTGAAAGCTTCTTTCTCTCTCTCTTTATATATATATATATATATATATATATATATATATATATATATATATATATATATATATATATATATTGCTTTATTTTCCCATTATATTTTAGGATGCTAGAGTTTGGTATATCACTCTGAGCAAATATCTGGTTATCAATTTTGTGTTCCTTTTTTGTTGATCTACTTTATGTATCAACTATTCCCAATTTCACAAATATGTATAAATATGTAATTTATGTATAAAAATTCTACACTTGCAAATTTGTATATATTTGCTCACATATGTGTGTGTGTGTGTGTGACTCTGTGTGTGTGTGCATATATATATACATCTGTGTGTAGATATAACACACATATACACAAAATCATTTAAATATATTAATGTCTATATATATATGTAATTTTGTGAATGAATACAAAAGAAGTGCATATATAAAATAAATTTAAAGACATTTATGTTTACAAACAATTAAATAGAGAGCTTTAATGAGTTTATATATATATATATATATATATATATATATATATATATATATATATATGCATGTAAATATGTTAGATATCAAAACACATATATATTTGTGAGTATGTATACCTCTGGATACACATACACATATCAATACATGCTTCTTTACATAATATATAGATGCACAAACATATAATTATGGCTTCTCCTATACTTTCATTATACACATTCAACATATATATATATATATATATGAATAATCAAAATGTAACTATCAACATAAGAAAAATATTGGTTGACAACACCAAAATATTCTGTAGCACCAGTTGCAAGGAAAGACTCAAAATATTAGAAGCTATTATTATAAAAAATAAACAGCCAACATTAAATATATCATTCACTAAAGGAGGTGATATCTTGAAGTGCATATGATATAATATATTACATATATATATATCACATGTATATTACATAATATAATATGAACATATATATTGTATATATATATTATAATCTCTATATATACATGCACATAATATGGCAAATATAATGTATATAATATATCAATATTACACATATATCAGCATATATATATGTATACAGTATATACTGTGAATTCAATATCATAGCAAAATATAAAATAATGTATATGTACATATATATATATATATATATATATATATATATATATAAACTGCAAATAATTAAATAGTAGGAATAAAGTCCACTGTTTATAATTATTATAACTAATGAACACATTTTCATATTCATATGATGTGCATTATATAACACATATGCATATAACATGTATAGTATATTTTATATATTTTTATATAATAATACATAGTATGTATATGTGTATATTTCTATTATAATAATATAGCGATAATTTCCTCTAAGCAGTATTTGAAATGTCTATGATTTTAATATATTCTGTATATGCAAAATACATTTAAGTTACATTTAAATACATTTTAGTTTAAAGTAAGTTGTATAATATTACATTATTTCTTATAATATAGTTTTATATATCATTCATATAAAGGCAAAATACCTTTTTCTAATATATATAAAGTTATGTATATACATTATATAACATTATGTATTTAATATATAACTTATGTATGTAATATAATATATAACATGCCTATATTTATACAGTAATATGACATAATATTTTATAATAATATTTGTATATAATATAGTATGTGTTTATAGCATAATTTATGACAATAAAGTGTATTGCAGTATATGTACATTATATATAATACATATGTTATAATGTAACATTATGTAAATATTATGAAATGTATATATTATATTATTTATCACAGTTTTCATGTGTTACATTATATGTAAAAGATACAACAATATCAGAAATAAATTATACCTGTGATATAATATTACAATATATTATATAATATTTTATAACACTTTGTGATATATTATGTGTATATAACACAAAATGTGTATATAATATAGTATTACATTTATATTAGACAATATTATATGACATTATGCATATAATATAATATACAATTATAATATATAAAATTATATGTATATACAATACAATGTTATACATATTATATCTATATGACTCAATATTATGACACAATACAATATTTTATAATATTATGTATCTATGATATGTATATATATGACATAACACATAGCATTATATATATGATATAATATTGTGTATATAATTATATTATGTATATAATTATATGTACATAATTATATAATTATATTATGTATATAAATTATATTATGATATAATATTATGTATATGATTATATTATGTATATAATATCTCATGTAAACAGTATATTTTATATGTTTATAACTGATAATGTTATATGTATATAATACAATATTATATAACATCTATATAATACAATACTACATTATATATATAATATATGTATATATAATATATATATAACATATCTACATAGTATATATCTTTATATGTATGTTATATATCACATATGAAATATATAATATTATAAATATAAAATTATATTATGTATATTATATATCATAATCATAATATATAACATACATTACATACATATAATATAGGTTGTTATCCCTAAAGTACAGATGTATTGTGTGTACTCATTGGACTTTCGTTTTTATGTAAGATGAGTGAATGCATCAAGCAGAGATATTACACCAGGTTTTCTTGATTATGAACAGCACATCACTTATTCAACAGGCTCCTTTCTCTCCCCACTTGTCACCATGTAACTTATGGCTCTTCCCCAATCTGAAAACCATGCAATTTCCAATCAGAATTGAATAGCTGCTCTGCCAGCAGTTTGGGGACAAATTTCACTGTCATTCTCTGCATGCACAAATCCTTCATTAAAATGGAATGCACTGATCCTGTGTTTATTCCTATTTTGGATGCTGAATCTTCTGAATGGTTTGAACTTGAGTATCACCAAGCTTTTGGCAAAACGATGCTATATCACTGCTCGCTGCATTCAGTCGTCTTGTGTGAAAACTAAAATATGATAAGCATATACTACATGTTTGTGCTTTTAGGTGTAACACCTGGTTACTGATGTGGCCTACCAGTGCAAAAGTTTTCATGCATGCACAGTATCACCACCCTCTCAAATGATTTTGCCCACACAACATTAGTTTTTGTAGGAAAAAATAGTTGGATACATTTGAAATGCTCTTTGTATGTCATGTATATAATGTATACCATGTTCATAATATATAATAATATATGTACATAATACAATATTGCATTATGTTTTTATGATGCAATAATATGACATATAATACATAATTTTATAACATTATATGTATATTACATTGCATGTATGCACAATATATAACATAATATGTGTATAATGTATGTCACTATATGTATATTTTATATAAGATATATAGTATTATATGACATTATTTATATAATATTTTATGTATGTATATATATTATGCATCATTATATTCATAATATAGACATTATATGTATGTTCTACAATATTATATCTGTTTGATGTTATATATGATACAATAATACATAATATATCCTAGGATAAATATTGTTTGTATACCACATTATATAAAATATTATATATATAATATGTATATTACATATCAGAGGTATAATATATAGCATTTTGTATACAATATATGACATATTATATACTATATATGATTATATGTATATAATATCATTTATAATATATGTAAAATTTCAAATAGAATATGTCTGTAAAAGGACAATATGAACAAAGACAAAAGGAAAGCTTTATAATATATCTATATCACAATATTATATGACATATAACATATTTTATATGTGCATATGGTATAATATTATGTGTATATAATTATATAATATTATATATATATGTATATATATATATATGTATATATATATGTATATATATATGTATATATATATATATATATATATATATATATATATATATATATATAGCATTATATGCATATTATATTTATATGTATTAAATTTTGTTAATCTTCTCTCATTAATATATTCTTCAAAATTCATCCTCTGCTTTCAGGAGCTTTCTCTTGACCCATTCTTGAACATTATACGCACATACACATGCCCCTGCACGCACATACAGACATACAAACTGTTTGGAATGAAGGATTATGGGATTGTTTGTTTCATGCCTGTGTTATATATGAATGTTTATATGTATATATATTTTTTACTGATATTCACACTGCATTAGAATAAAATAGTGTATCCTGGGGGTGTTGCAATTTCTCCCCATCTTTCTCGGCCATTCACTTTTATTCTACTCCCCAAAAGATTTACTTGTTCCTACCAACACATATTATTTGAAATGTATCCCTTTCTCTTTATATTATATTTATATGATAATTTTTTACATTCATATTGATACAGTAACAGAAGAAAAATCACAGATCTTTCCTTACCATCTTTTTTGGCCCTCACTTCTTGATTTTTTTAACTTACACCTAATCACTTAATCACATAAAACAGACAAAAAAGGGGGAGAGCCATTTCACCCTTCATGTTGACCACTTTCTTTGAGTTCCTCTCCTTACTCATTTTGCAACTTTATTCTGTTGCTCATATTTTGGCATAACAAATCAAAACAAAAGAGGCCTGCTCCTTCTTCCTCTTCCCCACTATACCAAGCTACCCACTTTATTCTCTGAATCTTTCTCACATAATTATTTACTGATGTTGATAATGAAGTTAAAAAAATGTATTCCTATTCCACCATTTCACATCCCAATGATCAACTGTGCAATAAATCTTGCAAATCACTTGCCCATTTTAAGCATCACACTCAGACTCATGACTGTTAATGCATGTTATCAATAGTCATACTCATTTAGTCAGCCAACATCCATATATATATATATATATATATATATATAGGGTCATATTGAAAAAAAGCAAAAAAGAATTATTCCTTCACCCCAGATATAAAATTTTCATGTCAGATATAATGTAGACATTTTTCTTATGCTCATATTAAAATCAAATCAAACAGAAGTTAATTTGCTTTCTACCTTTTCTCCTCCACTCTGACCCCCATCCCACCAAATATGTAATTCTTTTTTTTACTTAGGCTCTTTCTTTTCAACTTCTAATTCTGCCATCCATTTACACAAATTTCTTACATAGGTTATTCAGTTTTCCTCTCTCTTTCTTCCTTTCAATATGTCCTGTGGGTGTCAAATTTTTCAAGCCCTCTTTCCTCATTATGAGTCCCAGAATATGAGTGATCAGTACTCTCTACAACTTCCTACCCTTTGTAAACTCTTAGCTATGTTTGTTCATTTTGTTTTTTTTTTTATTATCCCTCCCATTACCTGTTCTGACATCCATTTACATATGGTAGTAAACTCAAAAGAATAAAAGGTAATTCTGTTCCCCTTTATCTTCAACTTTTCTTCCCCACCCATTGACACAAATAATTGTTTTTAATTTACTGGTGGCAAAAACAAAAACAAATATAATTCTCCCTCACTTGGTTCTCCACATTGGCTCTCCCCACCTTTTTTGTTTCCAGAATGTTTTGTTATTATTGAAGCTCATATAAAGGTAAAAAAACAAAAACAAAAAAAGAACATAACACATTTTTTTTACTGATGCTCATATTGAGATTCCCATTTGTGTTCCAAAATTTCACTTGCTCATATTGAAGTAAAACTTCTTACCTTCACAAATTGCAATAATTTTTTTGATAGTGCTCATATTGAACAAAAACTTTAAAAAATGAAATCTGTTCCCTTTCTTTAGGCAGTGTTTTTTTTTTTACTGATGCACATATTGAGGCAAAACTGAAAAAAGTAAGTTTTCTGTTCCTCCAGATAGTGTAATTTTTATTTTACTGATGCTTACATTGCATTAAAACTAGGTAAAATGTAACTGTTCCTTACTACTTTCAACTGTCTCCATTTTTCCTTCAAACACAATTTTTTTAACTGATGAGATAAAACTTTAAAAAGTAAATATTTTCCTTATTTCCACATGATTTTTTTGCATATTGAAAATGGAAAAATAAAAGTTATCTGTCCTTGCTCCTCTTGGCCACCAACATTTTTGTTCCAGATTTGGTAATATTTATTTATTATATATATATATATTTTGATGATGCTCATATTGAGGTAAAATTGTGAAAAATGGTAAATCTGTTCCCTTCCTACAGATACTGTATTTTTTTTACTGATGCTCATAATGAGATGTAACTAAAAAAGTGCAGGTATATCTGCCCCTTTTTTGTTGCAGTTTTTATTTTTTTTTTTTACTGATGCTCATATTGAGGTAAAAAAATGAAAAAAATATATTTATTCCCTGCCCTCCACTCAGCTCTTCCCATTTTTTGTTGCAGACTCTTTGCACTACATATACATTTCTTTTTACTGATGCACATTCTGAGGTGTAGCAAAAAAGGTAAATCTATTCCTCTCAGCCATCCCCATTTTTTCTTGCAGACATTTTCTCAATACATATGTTTTTTGTATTTTTTTTACTGATGAGGTTGAAACTAAAGAAAAATTCACACAGTTCCCTGCCATCTCATTTTTTTTGCAGATTTTTTTCTCACTATACATACTTTTATTTTTTTTTTTTACTGATGCTCATATTGAGGTATAACTAAAAACAAAGAAACAACAGGTAAATCTATTCTCCTCGGTCATCACATTTTTTGTTGCAGACTTTTCTCACTACACATAATTTTTTTTTTTTTTACTGATGCTCATATTGAGGTGAAACTAAAAAAAAAGATGAAAAGGTAAATCTGTTCCCTGTTCCCCTCGGCCATCCCCTTTTTTGTTCCAGACCTTTCTCCCCCTACACACACTGTTTGGAATGGAGACCACTCGAGTCATGTATGTATCTGAATTTTCTTATATCTATGCCAAATCTTTTAAATGTATCACCGTCCTTTTTTGAAGGGCGGTATGTATGTCTTTCAGCTTTACGACTATTATCCCGCAAGCAGAATAGTGCTTCTAGTGGCATTCTTCGAGTCGGTCGTCGTTGCTTATATATACGGTATGTCAAACTATTTAAAAAAGAAAAAAAAAAAAAAAGAAAAACCCCAAAAAAGAAAAAAAAAACAAGCAAACAAACAAACAAACAAAAAAAAAGAAAAAAGGAAAAAAAAAAGCAGTCTGAAGTCCGAGTTCGAGGAGGGTCTCGTGTTTTGAGACAACATCCCCTAGGATTAAATATGTTTTTGGTTTTTTTTTTGTTATTTTTCATCTCATTATTATGTAATTATTAATTTTATTAAAAGTTATTTAATATTTCAAATTTTTGAAAAAAATTTAATTTTTCTGAAAACTTTAATTTTTAATAATATTTAAAAAGAGAAAGAAAAAATAGAAAAGCAGTCTGAAGTCTAGTTCGAGGAGGGTCTATAATTTTGGGAATGTCCCTTAGGAGTTAATTTACATTTTGTTCTTTATATTTCCCATACATTTTATTGAATTATTAATTTTTAAAAATATTTACTATTTAAAAGTAAAAAATAATATTTTAAAAACAAATTAATTTTTAATAATATTTTTAAAAAAGTGAAAAAGAAGAAAAGCAGTCTGAAGTCCAAGTTCGAGGAGGGTCTCCAATTTTGAGACAGTGTCCCCTATGATTTAATATACAATATTTTGTTTATTTATTTTCACTGTTGCTGTTAATGAACTGTTAATTCTTAAAATTATTTAATATTTCAAATTTAAAATAAAATTAAAAAATATAATTTTAATATTAACTAAAGGAAAGAAATAGAAAGAATATAAGAAAAGATCTGAAGTTTGAAGAGGAGCTTCTGATTTGAGACAATATCCCTGCATATTAATTATACATTTTTTTTTATTTATTTATTTTTGTTTTCCTTTTCATTTACCTTTTATTTAATTAAATTTAAAAATTTTATGTAGTATACAAAACTAAAACAATTATTAATATTTAATAATAATAAAAAGAAAAAATAAACAATCTGTTTTAATTCCTGTTTTAATATTTGAATTATAAAAAGAAATTAAAACATAAAATATTTTTTGTTTTCTTCATCTTAATTTTATTATTAATTTTTTTTAAATTATTTAAAATTTAAAAAGATCTAAAATTAAAAATTAGTTTTTAATGAAATTTGTAATATTTTCAGAGTTTTCTGTATTTATTTTTAATTTTCCTATTTCTTTTATTATCAATTTTCAATTAATATTTTATATTTAAGCTCTTAATATTGTAAAACCTTTTAAAAATACCATTTACTTAATATTTAAAATTAATAATTTCAGTGTTATTTTTATTTAATATTTAATAATTTTAAAAAGTTTTTCTACATTTTATTTAATGATGAATTAAAGAAAATATTATTTATTATTCAAACTTTAAAAAAATAAATGTTTTTAAAAAGATTTAAAATATAAAAATTAAAATTAATATTTTAAAAGAATGAAAATAAATGTTTCCATTTGGAAACAATATGCTCAGGACTATAATTACCATATATATTTTCTAAATTATAAAATATTTTAGAATTAAAGTAAATTTTGTTAATGTCCCATACTTCTTACATTATTAGTATCATGAGTCAAATGTATTTGCTTTTCTCCTTGGCACTACATAATCTTTGCTGTATGAAATTTTCCATTTTTATCAGAATCTTTATATAAATAAAGAAGTTCAGTAGTCATTTAATGTATATTAAATTTTTTTAAAAATTAATGTCTTTAATAAAATTTTCATATATAAATACTGAATATTTATTATTTAATATAGGTGATAGGATGTAGAATAATATCTAAAGAAAAGTGAAACTAATGAGTCAATGTTGTAAAGTTTGTTCAGACAATGCATTTTGCCTCTTTATGGCAGGTACCTTCAAGTTAGTTAATAGACACATCTGTGTGTAAGAAAAGAATATTGGAATTTTTAAATTTTTAAGGAAGGTGTAATACATAACCTTATCAGAATCTATGCTCAGTAAGTTTCTTTTTATTTTTTATTGAAGCCATTAATGTCTACTGGAATTGAAATTAACCAATTCTAAGTAGATCTCTGCTTTTTTCTCTATTAGTTTGTATACCACATTATGCTGCTAATGCTTTTGTGATGATTGATGATATGAGATTGACTCTAGAGAATTGATGCAATGCATTTTCTTTTTAATGAAGTCTTTTCCCTTCTGATCAGACTGGCATTTGAAACTCTGGTCAGATATATTACGATTAACTACTGTAGCATCTGACTAGAATTTTGACTTAATAAATGTCAGTCTGATCAGAAGAGAAAAGAATTTACTAGGAAGAAAATGTATTGAAAGTGTACTGATTTCACAATTCTCTACAGTCAACCTCAGACTGGACTCAGCAATCATTGCAAAAGCATTAATAGCACAATGTGGTATACTAACAAATAGAAATAAAAACAGATCTACTAATTTCAAATCCAGTAAATGTCAATGGCTTCAATATGAAGTAAAAAAAATCATTAATGGTGTAGTATCTGATAGGTTATTTATTGCACCTTCCACAAAATTTCAAGTGCAATTCATTATACACTTGGTTTGTCTCTCATTTTGATTTGAAGACATTTGCTATAAAGAGACAAAATGTGTTGTCTAAATGAACTTTGCCACTTTGTCTTGTTATCTCCAGTTGTTTAATATTTATCAAATACATGTTTCATATTTAATAATTATTAATATGTAATTTCAGAATATTTAATAAGTACATACTATTTTATATTGAGGAAATATTTAATTTTATAGTATTTGTAATAGGTATTTAATATTTATTAAATAATATTAAATAATTTTATATTAAACTTACTATTTAGTTAATACACATTTAATATTGATTTGATAATTAATATTTAATGGGATTTTAAAATATTTAATTTATCAAGTATTAGTTAATTATTATTTTTAATGAATACTTAATATTTATTAAATAATATTTAATTTCATATTTAATAAATTGATATTTATTATATCTATTTAAAATGTAATTTAATGTATAATAATGTTGATGAATACATGCTTAATAATTATATAATATTTAATTAATAATTATTTAATATTTAATACTTTTTATTTTGTAAATATTTAATTAATAATTATAGATTAAATATTAAATATGCATTAATTATTTAATAATATTGATTTTAATAAGTGTTTGATATATAATTTTAAAATTAATATTGATTTTAATAAGTGTCTAATAATTAAATGATATTTAATCAGAATTTAATTAATTTAATAATTAACAATATTGATTTTAATAATATTGATTTTTATAGATATTTAATATTTTATAATGTTAATCTTAATAAATATTTAATTTCATATTGTACAATATTGAATCAGTAAATGTTATTTTGTTAATAGTAAGAAGTTTTTGAAATAATAAAAATAAGAGTTGCAGTCATGCTCACCCTACTAATAATGAGCACAAATTAATACTTTCCCTGGAGGAACATTTTCTTTCTGATTGTTTTGTTACCCTACCAAGGCTAGAGAAGTTGGTTTACTTTTGCACTTTCCTCTGTGGAGGTCCTAACTTTGCTGGAATTTAAACATGGCCTCCATGGATTCAACTTTGTGTGACCATGGTTGCTGTTCCTTTGGAATTTTTCATATATTTAAAATATTTCTTTTAGAAAAGCTCATTTTTAGTAACTAGAATATGCATGTTTTCCTCATTATTACTTCCTGATAAATAATATATATATATATATATATATATATATATATATATATATATATATATATATATATATATATATAATATGTGTGTGTGTATCTACACACAAATAGACAATATATATCTACATATATATCTGTGTGTATATATATATATATATATATATATATATATATATTTATATATATAGGTAGATAGATGTGTATATGTGTATATATAAATGTGTGTGTGTGTGTGTGTGTGTGTATATATATATGCACACATTGAAACATACACATGTGTATATAGATATTTATATATATATATATATAAATATATATATATATCTGTATATATATGTGTATATATATGTATATATATATATATATATATATATATATATATATATATATATATATATATATATATGTATTACACTACCCTGTTTTCTAATAATGCTTTCATATGGACTGACCCTCAAAAACTGGATTGTCAGACTGTTTCAAATATGGAAAATTTAAATTGTGAATAACATATAGTGTTTTTTTTTTTTTTTTTTTTTGAATTTAAATGTGTGATGTTAAACGAGCTGGCGAATGGACCTCAAGAGGGTTATTTTTCAAGGAGGGTGTAGGTATTGTAAGACAAAGTGGGAGATCTCTTAGGTTACTTTTAAGCTTAAAAAATTCTTGTGAGTATACATATTTATTGGTCCCAAAATAATATTAATTTTCTTCAAGTTTTAAGTGTTGGGTAGTGATTTATGTGAGTGGGGGCGCTCTTCTCTTCATCTTTTTTCTTTTATGAATAGTGCCCTTCCATTCTTTGGAGTGGGTGGAGGTTATAATCCTATTGCACCCAAAGTGTGCCAGATCTCTTTAGCCATTTCTTCTCTTATGCAGAAACATATCTTTTATAGTAAACTTGTGTCCAGTGTAAAAATATAATGATATAATATTATTGTTATTGATTTAAAAAACTGTAACCAACTACCACAAAAACTTAAGAGAAACATTACAGCATTTTATTTTTCAATATTAAAATTCACATAGAAAATTTTTCAGTCACCAAGAGTCCACAACATAGAGATGGGCAAATTATAATTATCATGTAAAAATATCTTATATGAAATTAGGTAAAAAGCATGTATATATATAAATTAAACATATTTAAATAATTTAAACAAATAATGCTAAAATGTTAAAAAAAATATTCATTGCATAATATAAAAATATATTTTTTACATAATAAGCATATTTATTATATTAAAAATATTTCTATATAAAATTAGTAAAAATATATTTTTACATAAAGATTTATAATGTAAAAATATTTCAGTATGAAATTAGGTAAAAATTTTTAATTAATAAACAGTAATAATATAAAAATATTTATATAAGAGATTAGGTAAAACATATTTCTTTATCAAATTATGTAAAACGTTTTACATAAACATTTTAATGAAAACATTTTTCTATGTGAAAATCAATAAAAAATATTTTTTACATAAACATTGAATAAAGTGTAAGAAGGTAATAAAATATATTTTTATGTGATATACATTGTTATTGCAAAAAACAATTCAATATAAAATTAAATAAAAATACATTTTTGCATAATATTTCTATGTATTTTAATGTTTTTTAACCTAATTTCATATAGAAATGTTTTACATAAATTATTTATGTTTGTCATTATTTAAAAGTTTTTTCTATTTTCCTAAAAATAATCTTTTGATGTAAATTATTTAAATTTTTTATTATTATTGATAAAAAATATTTTGCATAAATATAATTTCATACAGAAAATTTCTTACATAAATTATTCCAATATACATGTATTTAAAAGAATGCATATATTTTTACCAAATTTCATATAGGAATATTTTTTTCTTAAATCATTAACTTTGACAAATGTCATTAATTTTTATAAATCTCATTAATTTTTATTTTTACCATAACTTACACACACACACACACATACACACACACACACACACATATATATACACACACATATGCACACACACAAATATGTGCATATGCATACGTACACACATATACACATTTATTTGAGGATGCATTTATTTCTTATTTTTATTTTAATTTAACAAAAATAAAAATAACACCAATTAATAACTCAATTTTTCTGGCACAATATTTTTTTCTAATGTATCTAATTTTTTTTCTTTATTTAAGTGATGTGGGGGGAAGGAGGTAAAACCAATTTTTTAAATACACCCCCCCAATACTTCTCATGGTCCATTCAAAATCTTGTTTTCTTTTAATTATTTTTTCATGTTTTTTATATATATATATATTTATATATATATATCTATATGTATTGTGTAGACATATGACAGCCATTTTAAGGCGCTGCTCTTGACCAGGTAATCAACATTTGAATTTGATTTTTACAGGTGTTGATCGATTTTATGATAACCTTGAGATGATGTATGGTTTTCGATTAAATAACTGGATGAAATATTGTTGGATGTATCTGACTCCAGGATTTACTATTGTAAGTATGATTATCAATGCATATCAATAATCAATATAATATCAGTAACACTAAGTAATAATAAATATACATTCTCAAATATGATCTAATAATAATAATAGGGATGTGTGAGATTCATTAGAATATGGATGGATATATTGTTTAATGTACTTAGCTTCACGATTTACCATTGTGATACATTTCAATAATCAATATAATATCAGTAAGTATAAATAATAATAAATATAAATAACTGTCCTGATGTTGCACTATATATAGCTGTCATAGCTTCTGGTCTTAATTGATTGGAGATATTAACATGTATATATTTAATCTTGCTGAATTAATATGGACTATAGTATTTACTTCATTTATTACCACAGATTTGCTTGTCATTTGCCTGACTTTAACTAGTTGGGCATGACCCCTAAGTGCTAATGCACTATGCATCTCTGTTCATGAGAAAGAAGGTGGGATAGTATCAGGGTTGGGTGTCAAGAAGATTGTATTTTTATTAAATCTGAAAGATGTGGTAGCCAATGCAATTTGGGAGTCACACCTAGATACTTAGGAAGACTTTCAATCAGAGATCATCAAAATGGAGTGTATTATCTGATTCGAAAGTATTTATAACTGGACCCCAACTACAAAGTTATTCAGTTTTTATCAAAACTTGTCACCATATCTCACACATTTGGCTATGATGCATGTGCCTGATATACCTTTATTATACTAGGTTTTATGATGGGTATGATTGACTTCACATTGTAACATGCAAACACTTTATTGGCTTGCTGCTCTCCCACTTGTAGTAGTAGTAGTAGTAGCAATGAAGTGTTGCATTTTTTTAATAACTGGATAGAACCTTTAATGTATTTAACTCCAAGATTTACTATTTTAAGTATGATTACCTATATATATGATAATTATAACATCATGAGATCAATAACAGCAACAACAATAATTATAATAAATATGTAATCAATAACAATTTAATAAGGTAAAATATTTATTTGAATAACTTCATGAAATATGCTGTAACTCCAGGATTATTGATGCATATCAACAGTAAATATAATAATAATAATAATAATAATGATAATAATAATAATAAATTATTTTCATCAATAATAATAATAATAGTAATAATAATATGTTATTAATGACAATCTCATAATAATGAATGGCTTTTATTTAAATACATGGATGAATTATTGTCAAAAAGATTATTAATATAAGAATAACAATATTTCATTAATGATGATAATATATCAATTTCAATATATAATAATAAAATAATAAAAATTTACATTATCAGTAAAAATCTAATAATATGTGGATTTCATTTAAATAATTTGACAAGATGTTGAACTTACTATCATAAGTACAATTATTGATATTTATCAATAATTAACTATTTTTAATGTCATATCTCTTCAGGACATAGGCAATTATGGCCTGCCAATGACATGTTTTCTTTATTATCTGTGAACTGTAATAATAGTGGAGGGAGGTCCTGTTACCTTCTTCATAGTTTGGGATACAGTTTTCTTCCTCTTTGGCTTGTTGCCAGCCAAGTCTAAAGAGCTCAATCTATCCTGTTATATAATCCTGTAACTGAGTGGGAGAAGAGATGGACAAGCCTTACCCAAGGACATTAGCGAGCATAACAGACTAAGCAAGAATTTGAACTTAGCTTATCAATTCCCTTTCCAATAATCAATATAATATCATTAATAATAATGAATAATATTCATTAATAATAATAATAGTAATAATAATGATAAAAATTAAAGGCAAACATGGACTTTTGTGCCTGCAATAAGATGGAGTGTCAAAAGGATGATTTTTCTCATGAAACTACTTTTTTTAACTACCTCCATTATTTGGCAATATTTAGTGTTTTAAAAAGCAATGTTTAGAATTGGAATAAAACCTAAACATAAATGGTGTTTATTTATTATTTTTGTTGTCAGTCCTAAAGAACAAAGAAAATGTATAAATACACTTTCATATGTTTAAGTTTTATTTCAATTCTAATCATCACTTTTTCAAACAATAAACATTGCTGAAGAGTGAAGGTAGTAAAAAAAAACAGTGTGATGGGAAAAACCTTCCTTTTGACATTCTGTCTTTTTGTGGTCACAAATGTCCATGTTTACCAAATAATAAAGATAATAATTATGTGCAGTATTTATTATAACAAATGAATGAAATATTGTTGGATGAAGTTAATTCCAGGATTTACCACTGTAAATATGATTACTGATATATATTTATAAACAATATAGTATCATTATTTACATTATTTGAACTATTGTCCTCATCTTTGTCACCATATTTATTACAACGTTTCGGCCATTGTACACTCCAGCCTTTTTCAGGTGGTTGGAAAGTTGAACTGAACCCTTTATTTCACTCACTGGGGTAGACTGTTCTAGTTCCACGTGCCATGTTTAATGGATGTCAATTATCAGTTATCTCCTGTTAATTTCCCTCTGAAAGTTCTCCACTGCCTTAACCAGGTATTGAACTCACACACTTTGGGTCCTGTCACTGGATCTAACTAATGCCTTTATCCACTGTACCTAATCTTAGAAATATAGACAAATATAGTATCAGTCACAATAAATAATAGTAAGTATAATAATAATGAATGACTTTCTTAATTTGTAAGTATGATTATTGATATATAATGATAATAAATTTAGAAATAAAATATATATTGTCTACAGTGCTAGTATTTTAACAATCCTTCATTATTGCTGTAAAACTTGGGTTCTCTACTGTAGGTAAATAAAAATACTGGAGTGCTTCCATCAGTGTTGTCTTTACAAAATTCTGGGAATTAATGCTTTATCTCATACACCAGATTCCGAAATTATTTCAAGAGCTAATTCTATCAGCTTAGAATCATGCATTCATCATCACAGACTTCAGTGGATGGATCATGTCATAGAAATGGGGGAAACAAACAAATCCTGTATGGTGAACTATATATATATATAAATATATGAATTGCTGATATTGATATATATATAAATTGCTGGATGGAGTGATTGCTGAAGAGTCCATCTACAAAACTTTAGAGTCGGGAGGCTGAAGGTAACATCAATCAGCTAAGTGACATTTGTATTAATTCTATACATTGTCCAAATCCTGTAACAGCAAAATTGTTCAATTTTTAGATTAAGCTTTGACCTATTGTATCTTATAAATGATTAAAGATATCTTACTAGAATTCTTCAAGGTTTTTATAACACTAATCAATTCTACAATAAGAATATATTTACTTTATGTTAAAATGATCATCCCTTTTGCTGTTATGACCTCCTGATCCAGTTTTTCTCTCTACTGTTCCCTCTTTTTTAAACTTATTCACTGTTCTCTTGATGGTTCTTGAATGGACTTTGAAGATGGAAGCCAGAGTATAAATATTGGTACCATTGCTGGGAAAATAGTGGGGCTGTCACAAAATGAATTTAACCTGTTTTCTTTCTAGCTGAATAACTCAAAGGGTTTTTCAGTGATCCTTACGACATTTGGTGTCAAGATAACTAAATGTCTTATTTGAAAACCTGTAAAAAATAAACTCAGTTAGTTTAGTTTTTTTAGATATTAAACATTTTATGGGATGGAAAATTATCCTATGCTGTTACACGATTTGGACATTTTTACTGTTAGACCCAGTATATATATATATATATCAATAAAAATTCAATTGACTTATCTCTCAACTAACTTCAAAGTTTCACGGAACACCATTCATTCAAAACTATTGAATAATTACCAGATATATCAAAACTCTACATAATAAATATAAATCATAGATTCCAAATAAATTTCAAATTTATATTATGTTAAAGTCTTCTAAGAACATGACAACATTTAAATATTCAGTAGCAGATAAAATGTTCAATTGTTTTTATATATAATTTTGTTATTATAAAATATAAACATTTCTCTTCAGGCAGTGGTTAAACAACTTTGCCAAGATTGGAGATATCTCTGGGCTAAGGTTCTTAAGAAGAATCACTGGGATTTTATCTGGACCAGTAGCCTTTGTAGAGTCAAGGCATTTGATGAGTCTGGAAACTTCCTGAGCTGAGATAGAAATATCACAAAGTTTGTGCACTATGTGAGTGGGGAAGTCAAGTAGGGGATGGATATAAAGCTCTCTATAGTATGGATAAAACTCTTCATGCCAGAGAGAATCCACTTAGAGATGAGGGATGCTGTTCTGATGGCTCTATTTTTGAAGAATGCTGAGGGAGGAGCTTTGATAATGTAGCTATCCCAGTTAGCTTTGGTGTACCAAAAGATAGTTCTATGAAATGGGACATCAGATGATGCCTTTGGTTTGATATTAGTCTTGACATAGAACCAGTGAATGGTCTGAAATACCCAAGGGAGGCAACGTTTCAGTGGAGCATTTGTCAGGTGAGAAAATGAGAAAGAGATCTAGGAGATTTATGTGATGCCTAACTATCATGAACATGAGTAGGTTTATCCACAATCTGTCTCGCTGAAAATGTTGTTTATACAGAAATTTTATAGAGGTAAGAGAACTTCTATTATTTCTCTGTTCATAGGTTGAGTATTTGTTACTCATAATGATAATAATATATTGCTTTCTTTTAAATAAATGAATAAAATATTTTGGGATGTGCTTAAATACAGGAATATCATCCAATAGTAGATAATGATAATAAGAAATATGTTATAAAAAATCTATATATCAACAATAACAACAACAACACTACTCACCTATCATCTTTTGGTACAAGCCAACACATTTTTTTCTTGGCTAATTTTACGATACTGATACTGAGTCCAAAATCAAGTCTGCTTTTACTTGTTAGTTTCACATTTTGCTGTACAGAATTTAAGTTTAAAAAAAAGAAGACATTTGAGAGTCAAATTTCCCATAATTTTCAAATTAATTCTGAAAACACAATTGTTATTGAATTCCTGACTGCTCAAACACATGGGTTTTATATTATGATAATACATGATGATAATGATAGTGTAATTGCATTTTTATAAGTTATGAATTGAAGCAATATTAAGTCCTTGTATATAATCACTTTACATTGTTTGCATCAAGTATTTGTGATAGAAACTTTTATTTGAGTTATGTTAGTGATGAGCAAATTGAAAGATTCCATAATGAGATGAAAGTTATGAAAAAACAATATCAATGAAGTTAGGTCAAAAGAATGATGGTTGACTACTGTTGGAACTTAAAATGGGACAAATCTACTAAGCAGTCACAAAAATCAAAGAAGCAAAGACTCTTGCCATGACTACTTGCTGCTCTTAATATTTAAATTTGAATCGCTTATTGTGTTATGTTTCTTTTGTATTTCAGAAGTTGGTGTATTTCATACTAAAATTGTGTTTACGGTCCAAATGAGCATTTACTTTTTCTTCACATTTACAGTAAACTAAACCAATCATGACCATTTTTTTACATAGTATATAGTAAACCTAATGGGGAGAAAAATGGATGTTATTTTTGGATTCAGCTTCTCAAAATTGTTCAAAATTAGAAAAAACGACACTTGCATCATTTCAAAGAAAGATTTTGTAGGCCTATGAAATCTTACCATGAACTATAAATAATATTAAATATACCTTGTTAGGAACAACGATAATAACAATTATAATAATAAATATACTTTGTCTCACATATAAAAATAATAAATATCTTCTTTTATGTGCCATATTCATTCAGTATGTAGGCAATTATGGCTCTCTACAATGTCCTGTCTCTTGTAACACTAAGCAACATTTGACTTTTTACTATCTTTGCTCTACTATCCATTCATACAAACTCATTAGGTAGATTATTTTCTGTTTCCTTCTGCCCATTTTGCTTTCAATAATGTCTTATGAATGTCAAATTCTCCAAGCCCCGTTTCCTTATCATGTATCCTAGACATTTCAACAGTCCCTTCCTGATTTTAAATATTAATATTCTTTTAGTTCTCATTTACCTTAACATTTACTCATTACTCACATGTTCCGTTCATATAATTCTCAGGATTCTTCTACAGAACCACATTTCTCTCACTTTGAGTCTCTTTTCATCCCTAAGGAAGTTGTATAGTATTCACTGCCATATAGTAGGATAGATATGATATAGCATTTCAGCAACCTTCTGGCAATATTTTTATATCTCTTAATACTTTTCTGGAAAGCATCATTGACTATTCCGATGCACCTTCAGATTTATGAATTAATGAATAGATTATTTATATATATATATATATATATATATATATATATATATATATATATATATATATATATATATATATAAAATTACTAATATATAAAATAATACATTATATAAAATAAAATATATATCTTATAACTAATATTTATAATAATAAATTGTAATAAATATACATATTAATAGCAATAAAATAGGTAATGTTATTGGTAAGATATATATTATACATTTTATTGCTATTAATATGTATACTTATTACAATCTATTAATTTTATTAAATAATATGGTAATAAATATTATCAATAAAATGATGTATGTCTTTCATTATATAACCAGATATAATATTGTAGCCTGTAAATAAAAGCTGGATTTGCTATTGTAAATACAATTATCAATATGTTTTTACAAGTTATCAATAATGATAAGCAATAATAATGCATATGAATTATCATTAACTAAAAATAACCATAATTACATATTTTAATCACTAATAATAATAATACAACTGAGAAAATATGTGAAAATTATGATAATTTTACATGTTTTTTTAGGTTAGCACAAAAGCTCCCAATGAATAACTAGAGCTATATTATTCAATCAAATTATTGAACATTTTAATAACTAAAATAATCATTATAAAAATAAGAATATTAATCAATAATGATTAATGATATAACAATATGTATTTGAAAACAATAAGTATGCATCAATAATAATATAATAAATATCTTATGAATAGCAAGAAATATTAATAAATAAGCAATAATAATAATGCTAAAATATCAATATCGATAAATATTATAATGTCTGGTTCTTATTTTCATTGACTGAAATATAGTTGGTTGTACTTAACTCAAGGATTTACCATTGTAAGTATGATTATCAATATATAATAACATAATCAATAATAATAATAGATCTTTTAAATGTATAACAAAAATAATAATGAATATAATAATAAACTATATCACTAACAATATGTTGTAATAAATATATGTAATTAACAATGTTAAATATACATTTGCAATAACAATCTAATAATGATATTAATGTATAGCTTTTGCTTAAATAACTGAAATATTGCTAGATGTTCTTTACTTTGGCATATACAGGGTCTGAGGGGTATTTGAAACCATATTTGGTAATTTAATAAAACAACTCTAATCTAGTAAGCACCTAATGTATTTAAATAAAAGTTTGTGCTCATGTTCTTGATAAGCTTTCTTATAAGATCACTCTCTGAATCTGCCTTCAGCTTTGATGACTGCTTCAACACAGGACTGGAATCATTGACCTGCCTACACTAAATGGTTCTTATTCATTTCAGACACAATCTAGAAAATGACATCCTTCAGTGAAACTATGGTATTTTGAGGATGCTGATTAGTCTCTTTTTCAACAATGCTACAAATGTAGTAGTCTATGGAATTTAAATCTGTCAATTTTGTCTCCAGCACATAAACGTATCCATTAGCATTAATTCTAAGACACTGTGGAAAGATATGAGGTGATATAATATCAGCTTTGTTTCTCATCACTCCTAAGACCATTATAGCTGCTGGAAAACATACTATGCATTTCTCTAAGGACATCAGAAGGATCTGCACATTACCTTCTGTCATTTCTCCTGTTAGACTTTGATTGAAGTTTTTCTTATCAGAGAATCACCAAAGCATAGTGGATTTACTATATCAGTGAATCTCCATTTTAATTGATTAAGGTGTTGCTTATATTCCCACATTTGTCCCTGTACCATGTATGTCATTTTGCTAATCCATTTTTTCATAACACCATCTTCCCAGAATTCCTTTCCACATTGATACATTTTAAAAAATACCTTATCTCCAGGTTTGAAGTATTTACTTATATTGTCATTTCTTCATGCTCTCACCTTATGTTCTTGTAATAATTTATTAAAAACGGACTTAATCTTCCTGGCAAACATTACCTCTGCAGTTGACATTCCAGACATGATGTTCAGGTTTGATGTTATTCTGTAAACACTCAGAAATTGTAGCATTACTTCATCTGACTCTTCTCCCTCCGACTTTTTCAGTGCCCTTTTAAACATATCAACAAACCATTCCGCTTGTCCGTTTGATCTTGTTTAATAAGGGGGAGTTGTAATATGTTCTATTGTTAATGATTTGCAAAAAAATTCACTAGGCATGAATTGGGTCTCATTATTTGAAACAATAGAGTTAGGAACACCAAATCTTGTAAAAATCTCATGTAGGAAATTTATCGTTACCGCAGTAGTCAGTCTTCTACATTTTAATATTTCTGACCATTTAGTTTAACTATCGACTACCACTAAATAGTATGCTCCATTTAACAGTCCTGTGAAGTCTATATGTATTCTGGACCATGGCATATCAGTTTTCATTCTAGAAATTCCTGGATGCCCTATATGAAATTTTTTTAGCATATATTTTTGCAATGATGCTGGTATCACAATTCTTTCTTCATACATAAGTACATCATTACATAATGAAAATGCATTATTTCCAATAATATTTTTTCCCTTAAATCTTAATTACTTCTTCATTTTCATTATAAAGTTGTCTTTTTCCGACTTAACTCCTATTTCCTCCAATATTATGGGCAGTTCTCTTACAGTATTGTATAATACATTATTAATTTCATTTTTGGCCCTTATTGTTGCAATTACTGTATCTTTAAGTGGTTCACAATATCTTGATATTAGACTAGACAATCCATCTGCATGACTTAATTTTTTAGATGGTAGAAATTCCATTTTATAATTATAGTTCAATTGTTCCCCAGTGCTGCAATCTATTTGCTGTATGTGTGAGAAAACCCTTTTTTTATCCATATATGGACAATAATGGATGATGGTTTGTCTGTAGTATGAATTCTCTACCATGTATTAATTTATGAAACTTTTTCATAGCAAATATGATAACCAATGCTTCCTTTTCTATATGGCTGTAGCTTCTTTCAGCTGCAATTAATGATCTTGAAGCATAAGCTATTGGTTTAGTTGTTCTGTCCTCATATTTGTATAGTATCACTTCTCTGAAACCCAAATCACTTGCATCTTTACAATCTTTAATTCAGGGTCAAAATGAGCTAGTGACAAATCCAATGTTAAGACTTGAAAGCACTTTGACATTTATCTGTTCAATTACATTTCACATCTTTCTTCAGCAGGTTATTCAAGGGTGCCTTTAATTCATACATATTAGATATATATGTATGATAGTAATTCGCAAACCTTAAAAATGCTTGTAATTTTGTTACATTTGTTGGAGTGGGAATGTCTTTTATTGCACTTGCTCTTGAAGGATCTGGTCATCTACCATTTTCATCAATAATTTGTCCTAGATATTTAAGTCTGGACATAAACAATTTGCATTTTCCTTCATTAATCTTAAAACCATATCCTTTAATTCTCTCAAATACACTCTTTACATCTTCCGTATATTGCTTTCAGGCCTTAGTTTTAATAAGTCCTGCATCCAAATATGCTTGAGCACAATTTAAACCAGCAAGCATGGTATCCATTATCTGTTGGAATATGCTTGGTGCTACCTTTATACCAAAAGGAAGTCGGTTGAATTTGTATAAGCCTCTATGAGTGTAAACTGTTAACAATTTTGAGCAATCTTCATTCACTAGTACTTGTAGGTAAGTGTCTGACAGGTCCAATTTAGAAAAAAAATTTACCACCATTTAATTTGCCAAAAATTTCCTCTGGACTCGGTAATGGGTAGTTATGTTGTCTTAAAAATTTAATTTAGCCCTGTTGAAATATCAGTACATACGTGGATTTTATTCTAATGCGAACAATCCCTTTTGAAGATCCCTTGATATCTTCTATAATAAGCTGGAAAAGTTATCCCTTCATCTGGATTGTACACAAATTCACTGATTGAATTAGCAACAGCATCTGGAGTGAATGAATCTGAAGTTTTTCCTTCCATCATTTTGATAAACAACTCAAAAAACTTGTGTTGTTGTAGTTGTAATTCTAATTGCTGCTCATGTCGTTGTTTTTATTGCTACAATTGTTGTTATTGTTGTAATTTTTGTAGCGCTAACATTTAAATCATGATAGCTTTTAGTTCTTCCATTCCACTGTACTCTGCTGAATATTTTGCAGACTAATTTTATCTTTGTGTTAATTGATGTATCCTCATGTAATTTCAAGGAATCCTAATGTAAGTTCAAGGAATCCTTGTGAATCCTCATCACCACTTTTGTGACGTCAATGAATACTCGTTGTCACTTTTGTAATGCTTGTTGTAGTAGAGACTTTGTAATCGCAAATACAACTATAGTAATGCTGTTGAACAATACTGATGTCAAACACTTTCAAATAACACTTGCCACTAATAGTACTTGATCAATAATACTCGCTTGAATAATAATACGTATAGTGATCAGTATAGAGAAATAGTATAGTGAATAGTATAGAGAATAGCAATTCATATACTAATAGAGGATAGTGTAGAAATAGTAATCCATATAATAATAGAGGATAAAATAGAAAAAGTGTTCAATTAGACACCACAATAATTCCCATCTATACATTTCCTTTATGATCACATCATCTACTTATTCAAAATGGGATTGCCTGTATTTGCTATCTGGTGATCTGTGTTCAAACTCCAGTGTCAGTAGCAATATTTTATTCATATATATATATATATATATATATATATATATATATATATATATATAATTGTGTATTTGGGCAAGTTTCATTAAAGATGACTGACAAGGTACTGCGATTAAGTTTTTATTTAATTTTTCTTGTGTTCATATAAATTTTTTCTGGACACAAAATATATAAAAAATGTTCAAATGCTCTGTATGTCTGAGCACTTTTTGGCTATTCTTTTAGCCATTATCAATGATTATTTTTACTTTTAACAAAAAATGTATATATCTCGAGTTATAGGAATGTTTTTTATTTTCCAAACACAGTAAGCAAATGTTATTGAGTGTTATATATGCGCGCACATAAAACACACACACACACACACACACACACACATAGATAAGCTTTTTATTTTTTATTTAATTTTTCTTCTGTTTGAATAATTGTTTTCTTTTCTGGACAACGTGTGTGTAGAAACTGTCCAAATGTTTTGTAATTCCGAGTGCTTTCAGCTATACTTTTAGCTATTATCAAGGATGATGTTACTTTTGATTTTAAATTGTGTGTATGGTTGTGTATATGTTTCTAGAGTTATAGGAACTGTACTAGTATAACTGATGTAATTATTTATGAGTTCAGTTTGATCAGGAGCATAATTCTTTAAGGAGCATTTGAATTCATAAATAATATCCATTCATCATAATTTTGATTTTGCTGGTATGTTGTTATTTTTTAGGGTAAGGTTAGCTGTTTAAAATTTTTTGTAGTAGATAATTAATTTGATTTTTTTTGTACAGATCAATTGGAGTAGTGTATTTCTTTATGATATTTCTATATTTCTGCTATTTCTATTTATGATTACATTGGTCACGCCTGTCCATGCGCCTTACGTTACACCTATTTGACCACAGCTCCATTAGAACCCATTTAAATACACACAGAAACCTACCAGTAGGAAATACTAATGACATAATCTCATCCACATGTAAAAAAAGATTGAACATAATTGAAGCCTTAATAATAAAAAAGAAAAAGCCAACATTCAATAATATTAGCTACGAACATGGTCAGAATGTGCTGTATTCAGAAAATAAAACATCCCTATAACTCTAGAAACATACATACAACCCATACAACCAGTTAAAAAGCAAAAATAAAGTCATTCTTGATAAAGTGATTCTTGATAATGGCTAAAAGGATAGCCAAAAGTGCTCAGAATTATAGAATATTTGGACAGTTTCTGTACACTCTGTGTCTGGAACGCAATAAAAATTAAATAAAAAGCTTAATTTCAGTAAACTGTCTGTTATCTTTAATGAAAGATGTATAAATGAAGGATTGCTGCCTAAATACTCAATATATATATATATATATATATATATATATATATATATATTCAATCAAGAAGAACATTATTTTAGTCTGATAAAGTCCTTTTCAAGGAAAAATTGCATTATGTAGAATTTTCCATTTTGTCATTAAATTACCACATTAGTCTGATATATAGAGTTCATATATTGTGTTTCTCACACTACTATATATAATATAAATGTATTTACAATTTAATAAAGGCATATATATATGATATAAATTACAGTCTAATATAGGTGTATATATATATATATATATATATATATATATATATATATATATATGATATAAATATAATGATATAAAATGCTATATATTAATTCTGGATAAATAATAATAAAAATATATAATACTATATATAATCTTCTTTTATGCGCCATGTTTATTCAGGACATGGTTCTCTAAAGCTTCCTTCACAACTCTAGATAATATTTGTCTCCTTACTATCTTTTTCATTCCCTGTTTTCTCATCCATTTACACAAGCTTGTTAAGTAATTTACTTGCTGTTTCCCTCTGCTCCTGTTGCCTTCAGTATATTATATGTGTGTCAAATTCTCCAAGCCTTTCTTCTTCATTATGTGCCCTAGAAATTTCAACTATCTCTTTCTGATTTGAAGTATAAGTATCCTTTTTGTTTCCATTTTTCTTAAAACTTCCACTATATATTATAGTGGCAGATTTGAAATATCAAATATATATATATAAAAAAAAAAATATAAATAAATACTTTCACAAAAAAAACATTCAATTTTTTTTTTTTTTTTTAATTTGCAACTTTTCAGTTGTTTTCTCCATATTATATAGTTATAATAATAGATATAGATATTAGTGTGTTATTTACCTGGTGCATTGTGATACATAAAACCCCTTGGTGAGGTTTCTCTAATCAAATTGTTCTTTGGAGTAAGGGGATTGGTCTCATGCCCAACCTCTGGGGTGGTTTTCTGTTAGGGTTTTCTGACCATTAGAAATCTACATGTCTCAACATAATGAGTTCTGTCTACCTGGGTTTGTGAATTTAGAGTTTTTCAACCAAGTACCAACCAAGATGGAAGAGTCTAATTTACCCTACTATTTAACCATGACTCCTCTGGAGAAGTTTTCATTATTTACTTGACTTAGTTTTTGATGCAAGGATACAAATATGAATTACTAGTGAGAACTCAAGTTAGTGCATAAAATTAAAAGTTAATTTGAACAATCTTGTTAGCCATAACCCCTCCAGCAAGGACAGCTTTTATTATTTACTTTGCTGAATTTATTTCATATATGTGGGTCATCAATGAGTGACAAAAATTATGGTATAACATTAAGGGTTATTAGCCTGAACAAGCCCATTGACCATAACCCTCACTCCAAGATATTTTTTACCAAACTTAGCTTAGTTTATGGCACAAAGACAAACATATGGATTGCATCTGAAGATAAGAAATCCCTACATATAAAGCCGTTAATCAGCTTATAACCATAACTTCTCCTTCCAGTACAGCCTTAATTATTAATTTAGCTTAGATTTTGACACAAGGACAGGCATGTAAGTTTCTCTTCAAAAACAAAATCCTATATAATAATAATAACTGTTAACCAGCTAGTTAACCATCACACCTTACTTCTGGGGCTGCCATTATTATTGACTTAGGTTGAGCTTTGGTACATGTGGAGCACCAGCGAGGATCAAAAATTGCTGCATTGCATGAAGGGCTGGTAATCTGAACCAGCTCGTTAACCATAACACCCTCTTTCTTTTATAGATCACTTTCATCTTGAGTACGATCAGCTATTCAGGGTTAACGTATAAGCGGAAGACAGTTGAATACATATATCCACAGTGGGCTGTCTCCATAGGCTGGATGATGGCATGCTCATCAATTGTTTTCATCCCAGCGGTGATGCTGATCAACATCTATAAGACGAAAGGGTCACTGAAAACAGTAAGTAAAAGTTCTAGTTTTGCTAAAGTTAATTAAAGCACTTTAATTAAAATGAATTAAATGTAATGAAGATATTTAAATTAACCCCTGTGGGGATTTTAATCAAAATGAAATGGTTGCTAAAAGCAACAAGTAAAAGCTTTAGTCTTTAAATTTAATTTAATTAAGAGATCTTAATTGAAATGCATGTGTTTAAATAGAAAGTTTAAATGAAGTCAAATGTAATTGAATGAAATAATTTAAAATATTACATTCCAGTGAGGATGCTCACCAACAAGAATACAACATGAATTAAAATATTTATGATTTAAATAAAAATGTACAATCCTTATTAATTCAAATTATTATTATGGGATTATTCTCAATATAATCCAAGAATTATTTTCAATATTATTTTTCAATTATTTCTATTATTCAGGAATTTTTACCAATACTGTGTATTGTTATAATTTTTATGAAACATTGCAACCCACTATGTATGTATTTATGTATATTTGTATCATATTTTCGACTTGGCCGTCTCTTTCCTACATATGCAACATTACTACTCTTATCATTATTTCCATGCCAAATATTTAGATGAGCTTCATTCTTTAATTCTACCAGTTCAGACCTTTATAGCTAATACTTACCATGCTACATCCACAGAATAAAATCACCAACATTTCCTCTGTATTCAAATTATAAAGAAGTTCCACTCAGTTTTATCCTCAAGAATTACTATTTAGTGGAAGAGACCCACACATAGATATTTCCTTGAACACTACAATTTCAACCTCTTCAAATCTAGGGTTAGTTGTTATTTATGCTTCATATGCTCATGATCTTCATTTTACTTCCTATTACATTCATAGCACACACTTCATTCAGTAAACTGAGTTCCTTATATTGAGAGAACTTTAGTTTAAAAAATATAAAACACACACACACGCACGCATGCACGCACGCATGCACACACACACACACACACACACACCATTGAAACATAATAAAAATGTGAGCAATCGTTAATGTGCTAGTTTGGTGAACCAAAGAGGATTATAATTGATAATTTACTCACCTTTTACTAAAAAGGAATTGAGTTCAATACTAACATGGGGGAGCCATATTTGTATTTCTTGTGCTGGACCTTGTAAAGAATGTTACTATTTTTTATTATTGCTTTATTATTTGCAGCGGATCGAGTATTTGTTACGACCAATGCTTAAATCTTACCAGCTGCGGCCAAATGAGGACATGTCAAAGGTGACGTTAATAAGTCGGTGTGACTATGGACCTGAGGGAGAGGATGCAGAGGTTGCTGCAGAGGAGACTGCAGCTGCACAGAACCAGTTGATAGAGAAGCGTGGCGAGGATGAGGAGACACCAGCAGTGAGTGCAGCGGTGGCAGACAGTACAAAGGACTCAAAAATGTAAAAAAAAAAAAATGAGTAAAAATGGAAAAAATTGGGTGTTGGGAGAGTAGAAGGGGAAGTAAAAATGATGGCTGTGGGGGGTTGGGTGGTCGGGTTTAAAAAAGAAATGAATTAGGAACTGACAAACAATTTTCAACAATAATCGATCAAATCAGTGGCAGAAAACATTTGTTGAACATATAAACAAAACAAAAATACATGCATAATATATATATATATATATGTATATATGTATATAATATATATATATATATATATATATATATATATATATATATATATATATATATACATATATATTTATCTCATAAAATACATACTTAATATATATATATATATATATATATATATATATATATATATATATATATAAAACATTACATACTTATATATCTGTATATATAAAACCCACTGCATATATATATGTATATATATATATATATATATCTATATACACACACACACATTCATAAAATTTACATTTATATACATAATACATATAAATACATATATAAAACACACACATGCATGCACACAGACACACACACACAGATATATGTACACACACACAACACCTTTTCTTCTGCATGTTTCATTGAACATGATGGACAAGGAGTATTTTGTAAGTTTTTATTTAGTTTTTCTTATATTCTTACAATTTTTTGATGGGGGAGGAGTGATTATGTGGAGAAATTGTTTGTAGTGTTTCCTGTACCAAGTGTTTTTCACTAATACTTTAACCATTTTCAATGGGATTAATTTTCATGGTAATGAGGATTGTTAATATATTTATTTTGTTTCCTATAATGTTAGTATAGTAGTAATTTCATTCTTTGATTCCACCTCTTTTCTCTCAATTATGGGTTAAATAGTAGGATAAACTGTGTTCTTCAACATTAGTTGGCAACCAATCTAGTAGGACAACTCAGAATTCAAAGCTGGTTTGGAATGAGGCTAGCAACCTAGATCCCATAGAAATTTACTTGCTATGTAAACCACAGCAACAATACCCAGCATGTTGAGGTTGTGGCCCTATGCTTCACAACAGAGTCTACAAAAATTGAGAGAAAGAAGTTTTTGTTAAATTTTCAAACATATCCAAAATGAACAATTTCTCTACACACTTAATCCTCAAAAAAAAATCATAAGGACTCAAGAAAACGGAATAAGCAATGTATAAAATTATTATTTGTCTATCATATCCAACAAAATATTCATATATAAAACACACAGACATACATATAATATAAACAATATTTTAAATAATATATATGATGCATATATATAAAAACATGATGCACATGAAAAACACACACACAAACACACACATATATATGTATGTATAAAGTAGGAAACTAAATAGAGAAAGCAATACATATATATAAGTATATATGTAATAAAATACATATATATATATATATATATATATATATATATAAATATGCAACATAATACAAGCACACAGACATACATATATATGAAACATAAGTACATAGTATTAGATACATACAACTGTGTATAAGATATTAATATAAAAAATGCATACATGTATAAATGTATATATCCAATATATATATATGAGTATATATATATATATATATACACACACATACACACACACACACATATATATATATATATATATATATATATATATATATATATATATATATATATATAATACACCTATAAAACATATATAAAAAACATTATTCATAGAAATACAAATTTATCAAAAATATTGCATATGTAATGAAATATGGTATGGATACATGCATACGTACAAATATTAGGTATATGGAAGACAATAAATATAAAATTTACAATACATTCTGAAAGAATAGTATATAGAACATATTTATGAAACATAATATGTACAAGAGGCATTTATGTACTAAATGTAGTTTACATTACAGAAGACTACATATAGAGAGAAAATAAATCTCACGAAAACATTGCGCATCTATCTATCTGTTTCTAC
>OZ038520.1:57638621-57783621 GCA_964036315.1 Acanthosepion esculentum | reverse complement strand
CTATTATAGACAGTATAAAAGTTGCTAAAAGTAGACATATTTTCAATTTCCAAATCTGGTCAGTACATTATGGCCATGTTCATAATTGATGTTATTAAGGGTTGGTTTTTTGTTTTTATCATAAGTGCTTCCATCACTTTTAAACGCTTTGGTGGGAGGTACGTATCACATCCATTTTTTCAACAAGTATTTTGTGTATCAAGATTGGTATGATTCCATGCTGGTTTAAATGTGTTTGCATTGAGCTCTGGTTGAAGAGATGTAGCATCAGTCATCTTGACAGGCAGGTGGTGGTGTGTCCAACATAATTATTTATGTGTCTGTTTTCATCAGGAGTGCACTTCCCTATGGAGCATCTACATTCATAAATAGTGTTGGTCTGATATAGTTTCGATTTTGTTGGTGAGATGCTCTTTCTGATAATAAGGTTAGATGTTTTAACTTTTTATAATAGATCATTAATTTCATATTTTTAGTTTGTTCAACAGGTGTGATGCATTTTTTAATAACGTTCCTTAAAGTGCATTCATTCTGTTTGTAATATTTGTGTAGCTGGTTATGATAAAATATATTAATATTATTGCTATTGTCTCTGTGAACTCTATTATTATTATTATTATTGTTTAATTTTGAAAGAAATAATCTTAACATCATGATCATAAGAGTTGTTACTGAAATCTATGTGATTTCTCATCTTCAGCAACTTTCTAAATAACTCTTATCAGTCTTCTCCAAACCTTCCTGTCTTGTGCTAACTCCCGAAAATGCTGCAGGTCTTCCAAGCTCTTCAATTTTTTTAAGGGGGATGATGGAATTTTATTGATAGTTTTTTAATGTTGTTGTGCAATGTGTATACTATGATTGTTCATCCAATGTCTATGGATGTTATTCTTCCTTTTGGTATTGATGACAAAACCATTTTCATAATATTTACTGTCTATTTCCAAAGCTATTAACTTGTGCTGACAAACTCCGATATTAATCTCAAATCCTTCTTTGATTTTGGTTTCTTGGAGGCAGCATACATCAATATTATAACTATCAACATCCCGAGCCAAAAATTCCTGCTTTTCTTTATTTTAATTTTATTTTTAATAAGTCCTCTAACATTAAATGTCCTAATGGTAACATCTTCATATATAATTGGAGGCATTTGCAAAGTTTTAAATAAGAAATTACCAACTTTTAAAAGTTGACAACCAGAGAATTTATTATCTTCACCATTGTCTATAATATAATTTAGAAAATTGTTAACTAGCATTTGTTTTATGTTACTAAGTTATTTAAGGAATGGCTTGCACAAGGATAAGATCATGTGCATTCTCATTAGGAAGTTTTTAATTACTGTTAATTTATATTTTAGTGGACATTCACTATTATAATTGAGAAGGCAGAAGTTTTTACATGTGTTTTTTTTGTATATGAAGGAATTAATGTATTGTTATTGGATTCTACAAGAACATCTGCAAATGGAATTTTTTTTCTTGCTAAGTTCTTAAGTAAATTTTTAAAACAGTTCTTTTAATGTAGTTTTAATTTTTATTTCTTTTTTGTTGTTAGCTAAAATGAAAATATTGCCTAGATGCCTGACATAAATTTTTGTTTTTATTCAGTTTTTGAAAACTTTTTCAACTTGAGACATATAATAATTGGAGAATATTGACTCCATTTGTTTCAGCATATATGTTACCATTATAAGCATAAAAGGGGACTTTGGTTGTACTTAGATTCTTTTTGAGAATATTAGGTTTGAAAGATGGGGGTGGAATTGAAGCATATTTATAGACACAGTTGCAAATAATATTGTTTCATCTACTGGAATATTCATCAATAGATTATCTACATTAAGTGATGCAAAAATGCCTTGGTTTGGTGTTGTTTTAATAATCTGGAGGAATTGATGGGTGGATGTAATACACTATATATATATATATATATATATATATATATATATATATATATATCTTTTTATCTGTTAATCCAGTAAATGATATAATCCAGGAATATGTTTTTGATATTGTTTTTACATGTTAGCTTATATTGTGGATGCATCATATTTTTATGTCTTTTATATTTTTTTAAAAAAATTGGGGGGCTTACCCCTTGTAGAGATGGTGCATATATGTATATAAAATACATACTGAAAAACAATATAAATGTTCAAGTAATTTATCTTTGAAACAATTTCAAAGTTTCACATAACACTGCTTATCAGGATCAGAAGGTTCAATAAATCTATTGAATTATTACCAGATATATTAATACTCTACAATAACCGCTAATAATGGACTCCAAACAAATTTCAAGTTTGAATTTTATCCTATGCTAGAATCTGTTAAGAACATGACAAAATTGAAATATTCAGAAGCAATTAAAAGAGTCAATACTTTTAAATATAATTTTGCTGTTATAAAATATAATTTTCTAAAAAATCTTATAAAACAAACACCAAAAATTATATAATTTAGAAAATAATGAGACTTAAATTATCATAATATTCAAACTAACTAATTATTTATTTGTTTATTTTAAATTACTTAATTATATATTCATTTTATTTAATTATTTTATATTATTGACTTCCAACAAATATCAAACCTACTTTTTCTAAAATTGTGGCTATATTTATAATTTTATAAAAGTATTTATGTGGAAAATTAAATTCAATAAATATTTACATTTATCATAATAAATGTGTTCATTGTAATATAAATGTACTGATTATTTACTTTATTTCATTTTCTTCTTCTATGTGCCATCTCTTTAGAATGGTGACAATTATGGCTCTCCACGACTTTCTATCCTTTGTAATTTGTCTTTTCACCCTGCCTTCCACTCTTTGTTCTGCCATCTACACAAACTCATTAGATGGATTACTTGATCTTCTCCTCTGCTTCTCTTGTCTTTATTATATCCTATGGGGGACAAATTCTCCAACTCCTCTTTCTTCATTATGTGCTCTAGAAATTTTAACTGTCTTTTTCTGATTCTAAGTATAAGCATCCATTTTCTTTAAAACTTACCCACATATTCAGTTCAGGGTATTCTCAGCATCTTTTTGTACATTTGTGTTGCCTCAAGTCTCTTCTTCATCTGTGAGGAGATTGTTCAACATCCAATGCCATCTAGAAGGACCAGTCCCAATATTACCTAACAGTTCGGCACTCTTTTCTTTGTTTCTAATTAAATTTTCCTGTTTCTTAATGCTTAGCTTTTGGAAGACATATTTCACTAGTACAATGTGCTCCTGACTTTAAGTGTTAAGACACTTCCCAGATATTTAAATGTTCATACTTGCTTGATTTTGGTATTTCCAATTTGTAATTACACTCTGTGCTATTCCCCTTGCTGACAACAATATATTCTGCCTTCTTACAAATGATATCTAATGCTTTCTTCTTGCTTTCTTTTAATACCTTCACTAGAAGTTCCTGCAGTTTCCTTTTTGCATCTGCTATCATCTTTTGTTAAGATTGTATCCATTAATAATGAATCCTGGTAGGACTTCTAGTTCTCTCAAGATCATCTCACTGTGATTGTTGAATAAGTTCAATGAGATGCTTGTCTTATGCCCCTTTCTATTTTTCTGTATTTACTGAATTTATTTTCCATCCCCAAGCAGATGAATTGCTCAATATATTATAGATTATTCTCATATCTTTTCAAAATAAGCCAAACTTTCCTAGCAGTTCAAACAGTTCTGTGTGCCATACTTTATCAAATACTTCTGCATAATCTATAAAATGTAGGTATACATCCTTCTGCATTTGTATTGCTCTTTCTAATATCATTCTGAGCATAAATATTATATTCCTTGTTCCAGTGTCTTTAAGGAAACAGCACTGTTTTTGTCCTGTTTCCAGTATAATTCTGTTATGTACTCTATTCTTCAGAATTCAGATGCTAAATTACATTATGTAGCTCATTAGGCTGATGTTTGATGGAGTTTGAATTTATTTGCAACTAACTTCATGCTACAAAAATGGATCTACTTAGGTCTTCCAGTATAACACCGCTGTCTTTATTTAATTTATTATTTCCATAATCTTGTCAATGCTGAAATGCTGCTAGTATCTCTATTACAATTCCATTTGATCCTGCTGTTTTGTTTCTATTCAATTTGGCCAGTGCTGATCTCACTTCAGACTTTAGTATTTTAAGCCCTTCCATATATAGTGATTTACTAAGCACAGCTTAAATGTGGCACAAGGCACCTAATGAGAATTAAGTTAGACAAGCTTGCTAACTTCTATATATTTTATTTATTTTAATCTTTTTGAATGCTAAATGCAAAGTTTGAATTTATATTATGCTCAACACATGACAATGCTTAACATTTGAAGGACTACATTTCAATCTGTAATAATTCCAATTTATATTTTTCTCATTTTGTCATTATAAATTTTGTTTGTCTAAAAATACTTATGAAAATGAACTTGGCAAATGTTACTAACAATATTTTAATGTAATATTTATTATAAATTACTGATTAATTTCATAGACAGGTATATACCCTCTGAAACTGATGAACATTTTTACATGAAACTCTGAAGTTGGTCAATGAGATAAGTTCTTTCAAACTTTACTAATTAATTCATAGGCTACTGTCACTCTAGTTATCTATTGAGTATTTCTTTTTGACAAAAATTCTGCTGGCCTTAAAAATACATTAAATTCTAGTAAATTTTATGTATTCTAATCAATGTCATTGAGTTGTAATATATATATATATATATATATATATATATATATATATATATATATATATATACACACACACACACACACACACACACACACACACACACACACACATGATGCCTATGACTTGATTTTGAGTAAAGCCATTGTTTCATTTATCATCAAATATGGGCAATGTGGACGTGGCTTTTTAGACCTGCTGAGGACTTACATTCTCTTGTGCAGATGTGGGGTGTTAGATGCCTCCTGCAGTAGGTGTTGCAGTAATATTCTGGTGAACTTTCATATGACATTTTAGTCACCACTTGAGGCAAATTCTTTTCTGTACTCACTGCAAGTAGAAATGATGTATAACCTGTAGTGAACTGCTTTTGTGTGTGTGTGAATGGAGTCTTTGATGATTTTTGAGGCCTATACTACATAGACAGATGTGATTGCATTTATTACATATTAGATCAAACACTATGCCAACATACTCAAGGATATTATCATCAAGATCTTTATGAACATCTCTCAAGTTTTCATACTTGATACGATTCTGTTCAAAGTCTCTCTGTGTACTGCTATCCTCCAGGATGAACAATCCAGAACTAGGTTTTTCCAGTGATTTTGCAAGATGTCGGCCTTCTCAAATGTGTTCTTGATGCAATATTTAGATCTTTATTTTAGTTTTTGTGCTGATTTTTTTTCCTTAGCCAACTCACTATACAGAAACTGCTTGGAGATTCTATCATCCCTCATCCTGACCACTCTATTGTAACTGATGTTAAAGTACCAAAGACTCTATCCTGGTAGACTGACACTCATGTCAATCATATACATATATCATTGGATATGTTGTATATGGCAGAGACACTGTTGCTGAAATCACTCCACACTTTTCATTTATCTATGATTTCACATGCATAACAATAATAAAGGTGAAGCAAGTATTGTAAACATTATATTGTTTGCAAATATTGTAAATAATATATATGCAAATATATATGCACAAATATATATTTATTTTGAATTGTGTGTGTGTATATATACAGATATATACAGTGCGATGGATAAATTGTCATCTAAATTATGCAAAATGAAAATAACACTGACATCTCATTTTAACAGATATATTTACCAAAATTACACAAAAAATCTTGAAATACTAAAGAGTAAATCTATTCAATAAAATTGCCATTGGCTTCAACCACAGCCTCTAGATGACTTTGGAATCTCCTGCATCTCTTTTGGATGGTCTCCTTGTTTAAGTTGGTGAATTCTTCTATAATCCTTGCCTTCAGCTTATGTTTGGTGTTACAAGGAATTTTGTTGGTCTCTTGCTCAACTACACCCCACACATAATAAACAAAGGTGTTGCAGTCTGGGGTGTTAGGTGGCCAGTTGTAGTAATTCCTTCAGGAAAGGTCAGATTGGGAAAAAACAGGGCATAGATTGATATTTTGATAATATTCAATGGCTGCACTCTTGAGGATTTTCCTTTTGAGTAAAATACTCTTTCTTTTGATGAGTGGCATTTTTAGATCAAAATTGTGGTCAAATTTATTTCTGTGTATGACTAGTGCATTTGTTAAATACCTTTCCTGAAGGAATTACTACATTCCCAAGCCAACACACCCAACAAATGTGTTGAAAAATCAAAGGAAAAAAGCTGAATCCATCATTTCAATTATCAGAGATGTATAATACAAAACAATTATTTTTTCAGTATACTAAATGATGTAATCTAAGGCCTACACATTTCAGTAAAATTGATGAATATTTATGAGCATCTATAAATTTAAAAAATCCTTTTTGAAGATGCCACATGATGTAATGTAAGGTCTCAATTCCTAGACATTTCAGTTAACCTGTTGAATATTTATGAGCATCTTTACATTAAAAAATTTCCTTTCGAAGATGGTATGTGGCATAATCTAAGTTATAACACCTAAACATTTCAGTTAACCTGATGAATATTTATCAGCATTCTTACATTTAAAAAATTTGAGTAACTGTCAAATATATACTTGTTGCAAAATAAAATCATATTTGCCTTGATAAAGTCCATTAGATGACGAAATGTGTTGGCTAAGACTGAGTATAGTTTTCCTCTTGTCTTTTTATTCATTTTGTCTCTTCTACAGATTTACTCCATCTGAGAATATTTATATATATATATATATATATATATATATATATATCAAAGTAAATATTAGTGAGAACCAAAAATTGTACACCAGTTAAGTAAAGTGTTCTATGATGAAAGCCAAGCAAGAATAAGATTACAAATAAATGATAAAATGATATTTGATCACTTACTACTGCAGTTTTGCCCTGCTAGGCTCATCAGATAAGGAACCAATATAAAACCAAATCACCTAAATCTTGGATGACAGGAATTTATGTATTCTCGAGTATACAAAATTTCCATACTCTCAGTTTTAAATGGTTAATTAACCAGAAACTATGTGTGATAGATATTTTCTCCTATGTATACATCACCATCATAATCATCATCCCCTTGACTTTTGTAATTGTAGCGGGAGCGGGGGTCTAAATGCAGAAGCCTCACTGAATCCCCTCCACAACAGTCTATCAATGGCAGCCATCAGCAATTCTGGTATAGTCATACCTGTCCATTGTTTGACATTGTCCAACCAGTTTTTGCATTTGTCATTCTCTCCTACGTCCACCTTCACCTTGCATGATGGTCTTGCATAGACTGTTATGCCTTGTAATGTATCCAAACCACACCATTTTTCTCCGTTTGACATTGGCAAGAACAGGTTCTTAGTGGCCCACAAAACTTTCAACCCTTTTCCACACAAACTCATTGGTCTTATATTCCCAATAGAAGAAACCAAGGAGTTTTCTCACACATTTGTTCTCAAATTCCTTAGAACCTTTTCTCTATTTCTGCCAGCAGTGTCCATGTTTCACATCCATATACAAGAATGGAGACGACCAACGATTTATACAGTATGTACTTGGTTTGAAAGTTGATTTTGCTCCTCCATAGTCTTCTCAATTTGGCTATCACTGTGATGGCTGTGGCAATCCATGTGCAGATTTCCAAATTGCATCTACTATCTTTAGACAAGATTGATTCCAAGTATTTAAAACTGGACACTTCTTCCAGTGAATTCACATTCATGGTAATGTTGTAACTGTACTATTCATCATTACCTTGGATTTCCATGCACTTATGTATACACATGGTCATAATTTTATTTAACAGGTTTTGTTGCTCAAGGAATGTACCTATATCTATACATAGAGGTGGGAATAGGTGGCTGTAGAGTGGGGCCCATTTGACAGAGTGAGAAACTGGTTATGGTTGCTTTCGTCAAGCAATAAAACCTGCTGAATAAAATAAGGGAAACCTGATTATGTGTATACATGCAAGAAAATAGATAAATTCCATTCACCAGAATATAGGAGACTTAATTTTATATTTGTTTTTTATCTGAAGAATTCAGCAGGGCACAACTGGAGACATAAACAAATAACATTTTATCTTTTATTTGTAATTATATCTATTTCTATGTGTTAGGATGAGTCATAAATAATTTCCATTATTGTTTATCAACTTTATTCTTCAAAAAATAAAATACAATTACATTTTATTTAATCATATATTGACCATTATTTGCAGTGGCTTGATGCCACATATCAAGCAACTATTTGATACCTTTTGAGAAAAATTCCATAGCTTATGAAAACGTTTATGACAAAGTCTTGAATTTGGTTTTGACCATCAAAGTATTTTGCAGCAAATGAAAAAATGTAATAATCAATTGGTGCAAGAGCAGGTGATTATGATTAATGGGGTAGAAACGACCAACCAAGTTCCAAAGTTTTTCTATTCTATGTTATTCATGCTGTATATGGCCTTGTGTTATGGAAAAGAACAATATTTTTTCTATTGACAAGTACATGGAGATTTACAATCAAACTTTCATGGACACATTGCAGATACTGGATGTATAAATTTGGTGTATCATTGTGTTTTAAGAACCCTAAATGAATAATATCTTGATAATCACACCACACACACATTACCTTTCTCCCATGGAGCTCAACTTTTGGGGGTCAGTTGTGAAGATTTATCATTGTCAATCCACTGTCATTTTGCATGGAACATTATTCTATTTTTAAAATCATTTCGGCTCAAATAAGACGATGATACCACTAAGACATAGTGGATTACAGACAGTGAAAGAGAATGAGAAGAATTTAGTGAAGAAAAGTGATGAAAAGGGTAATAAAAGGACAGGTTTCAAGAAAACAGAAGACGGCGATTGATGTTACATTTACTTTTTTTTGAAGATTGTAAGTAACAGGGAAGCAAGAAGTTGGAAGGGAGTTCCACAGGTGAGAAGTACGAGAAAAGAAAATTTTAGAATAGAACTAACGGTTATATCTACCTAGTTCAACAGTAAAAGTGTGAGACCTAGTTAATATTCTAGTAGCACGTTTAAATTCATGTAGTTGAGGCACTAAAGAGAGAACAATTGCCAAAAATATTTATGGTAAAGAGAGAAAGAAGCCACGTTACGTCTTTGAGAAAATCGAGATACCGGGTTAGTATTGATTACATTACTGACACTTCTTTGAATTTTGTCAAGACTCGCGATATATAGTAAGAACACCAGGCCAGATATGACTAGTATTCAGTGTACAAACGAATGATATGTTTATAAATGTGCAAGAAGGATTCTGTCAAGAAGAATTGTCTAGCACGACACAGTGAACCAACTTTCCTAGCAGTAGAACTAGCAATTGATTCAATATGATCACTCTACCTCATGTCAATGGAAAACGCGAGCTCAAGAAGGCACAAAGTATTGCCCTTTTGGAGTTTAGTATCAGCCATGCTGAAGGTAGGCAGAAAAAGTTCTCTGTAGTGATTAAATGAAAGTAGTTTTGTTTTGGAGGCGTTAAAATTTACAAGTCATTCATTGCCCCAGTTAACCACTAATTGGTGGTCAATTTCGAGACCAGTTGCCAGTTTTACTTTTCGGATCTTTCAGATTTACTATTAAGACAGGAGTAAATAGCTGTGTCATCTGCATAAATACCTAGTTGGCAACTGATGACATTGGCAATCTCGTTGATGAAGATCAGGAATGACATGTTTGAGGATAGAGCCCTAGGGGACCCCTGCATTAATAGGAAATGAACTAGAAGCTTGTCCTTTCAACACAAATTTCATTACACGATTTGTTAGGAACGATTTGAAGCCAAATATTCGTCCAGGGAAACTAGACCTTGGAGAAGACCAGCATGCTGTCGAAGGCCTTTGAGATATCTAAGGTCACATCCCGAGCTTCACCGTTCTTATCTAAAGCTTGATAAACAAATTCAATGATAGTTATTAACACATCGGCGGGAGACCTGGAGAAACGGCAGCCATATTGTTTATCCGAAAGTAGACCATGTGAAGTAAGATGCTTAACCAATTTGGTGTTGATTAGAGACTCGAGTATTTTGCTAAAAAGAGGTAAGATACTAATAGGATAAAATTTGAAGGATCAATTTTCATCACCTGTTATATGGAATTGAAGGAATGGGTTATTAATATGCTGTGAGAGGAGAATTGTTCTTTTTGCTAAGCTAACACCTAGCTTACTGACTTTCCCTAATTTTTTACAAGTGCCAGCATATAGTACAGTTTAATACCTTTGCGAATTCTCGAGTACTTTGCTGTCGACTGCTTTCCACTAATGACTTTCATCATCAAAATCCGATGAATGCCCAGGTCTGGATTCATCTTACAATGATATTTCTCCGGAATGAAACTTTGCAAACCAATTTTTCGTACATTCCAATCAGTTATGACTTTGATCTTAAAAACTAGACATTTTTCTAGATGCCTCCATCGTGTTATTTTCTTGCTTGAACTCTTATAACATTATGTGACACAAATGGACTTTCAATCCTTTTCTTAGTGGGGTTAACAATTTTTTTCTTTCTTCGCCTTTGTACGCTGTCACTACGGTCCAAAAACTAATCTATGTTAATGTACTCCAAATTTACTCATAACTAAAACGTATAATTAGTACTTAGAAGGATATATTCGTCATTACAATTGCTTCCTCCAAACAAGAATTACTTCTGACTCAACCTAATCAATTTATCTTTCTTTCGATCTGTCCATCAAAGCAGCAAAAATAAAAATGTTCTACTATTATAACAATAGAGGCTATTTATAAAGTTCCATTCAATTAAATCAATTATGGAACAAAGTTTATCCCAAATTAATATTAAAAAGATATCAAAGCCTAACAAACCTGCGAGAAGAAAAATGCTCTATTACAATAATAGCAGTCATTTATAAAATCTCCACTCTTTTAAAAACATTACTGGATAAAGTTTACCCTGAAAGTGATCAGTTCTAGCAGATTTCAGAAAGTGCTCAATAGCTATTCTGTTATAATAGTAGATTACTTTTCTTCTTGCAGATTTTTGCTGCTTTGATATCTTTTTTTAAGATAAACTTAACATTGCACTATAGGTTAGGTATTGAAGTAAAAATAGAGATTAAATTTGTTATATTCGCTATATTGACTCCATTAAAACCATTATTTGTCTGAGGAAGTTTCTGTAGTACTGTGCGAATTAATTGGGACAGTGACTTCAATAAAATAGAGAAATGATATATCAAATTATATTTGTTTTTTCCAAAAAGCTTTACATAATTGTTCTAAAATGTCACAAATCAGTATTTTATATGTCTGTTTCTACTTTTAATGAACATTTGAACACGTTTTGATATAAATTCAGCAAGTTTCAAACACATGTTGCCCAATTCTTCATTGTGCTACCATATCTGAATGACCACACAAATTAGCTTCTCTGTGGTGGTGCAGTCGTGTTTTATCAGTCGTTGCTTCGCAGCACTCCACAAGTTTTCAATGGGGTTCAGGTCAGGTGAATTTCCTGGCCAGTTCAACACTTTTACATCCCCATTTTGAAAAAAAACTGCATTTTTTTCGATGTGTGGCAGGTGGCGTTATTTTTCTTAAACATATCTTCATCTGGGTAAAATTCTTCCATTGTTAGGAGCATATGGACTTTCAATCTACTTAACCCATTTGCACTAAAACTATCCCATAACATTTTCTTGTGAAATTGTTTTGACTTTTGCTCAATATGGCCATCTTTAATGGGTTCACCTTTGCTTCTTCGAACAAATCGGGATCGATGGCCTCTCACTTCAAAGTGCGTTTCTTCCGAGAACAACACTTTTTCCAATCTTCCACCGTCTAAACTTTATGAAATTTTGCCCATTGAAGTCGTTTATCCTTTATTCTTCCTTTCAAAAACTGTTTTTATGTGGTTTTCTGGCTGGTCGCCCCATTTCAAGTAATTGTCTCCTGAAAGTTGAGTCAGATATGGACACACCGGATTCCACTAAACCTGCTGACAGGTCCCTGCTACACTTCGTTGTTCTTTTTTTAAGCTGTTTCTGAGCAACATTGCTTTTTCACAATGCGTACAACACTGAACTTGCTTATCTTGAGGCCTTGGGCTATTTGTTGCACAGACTAATTTGAATGTTCATGGAGCTCAATAACCTGCGCACGCTTTTGTGTTATATCCATTTTTATTTTACCTGTTGAAAGAAAATAATCAAGTTAGTTTTGAAATCGGAAGCAGTAACTGAAAAAACATAAAAGATCTGACTTACAAGCAAAACAATATAAGTCACACAATTCTTAACCAAATACAAAGCTTAGCCACAAATAAATTCTAAAATATTCAAAATTATTTTAAAAGTGTTTTATTGTAACCGGAGTGTGCATTGTAATGGCTTCATTGTGATTATGAGTTTTTAAACTATTGTGATGCTGTCCAAAGACGGTATAAAAGAAAAATATATTAAACTGAAGTCCTGTCCTAATTAATTCGCACAGTACTGTACTAGGGATGAAACGCATTACCTTAGAAAAATTATGTTATTTTTATATAGATAAACTGATCCACAATCTTGAAAGCGCTTCCGTCATGAATATCGAAAAATTTTATTAAGTTTATTTATGTTGTTTTCTTTTCTAATTCTATGAGTTCTATAAACTTTCCTTTTTGCTTTGGATATGGAATAATTTGGATATTGGAAGATTGCACATGTAATGCAAGAAATATTGCACAATTAAAAAAGAAAAGAAATAACCTTGACAAAACTAGGCACATAATATTTCCTACTAGCTCAATAAAAACTACAAGTGAAAAGAATTTATCTGAACTTATTATAAAATCAATTACATCTATTTAAAAAACAATAAAAGACTTAATACAAAAAAGAATATTGACAACTTTCACCTTGAAACAGGAATTTAAAATGAACTATAAAAACTGTCGCATGAAATACATTGGTGAATCATCTAGGAATTTCAATTTACACACACACACACACACACACACACATATATATAGGTACCTCAAAATATTCGCTATAAAATGAGCATACGTTGAAGAATGCCCAAAATTTAATAAAAACAAATTTTTATCGTAAAAATTTTTGTAATATTATTAAGAGGAAAAACCAAAGGATTTTTTGATGCAAAATTATTTTGTAATTCTTTTCAGAGCCTTCGAAATTTTGGTTAAAAATCTTTTGTTTTCTAGCCTCAGAGCGGTATCATAAATTAATATGCGAATTTTCGGTGTCATTTTGAAGTGAAAAATGCATTGATTTGGAAATCCTTGAAAAAAATCAAATAATTATCAGATTTTAATGAAACTTTCAGGACTTATTCACAAATGAATGCAATTTGAGAAATGTTCTTTTTAGAAAATCTTGGTAATTTTTTCACATGTGTTATCCTCCCACCACCACTTATTTAATTTTATGAAATTTCGAGAAATTAAATTTTGATTGGATTAATGATAATATTAGTTAAAATAATAATTTTTTATAGAATTTAAATCAATTTCTTTTTGTAAAACAGGACCCCCAGTTACAGAAAATCTGCTCTGAATTGTAAAATAAAAATGCAATAAAACTAAGACCATATTTAATTAAAAATGCTTTTAATTGCTTATATTAATAATATCTATTAAAAGACATTGTTATCTTAAGAAAAATAATTTTTCGATGAATAATGAATTTTTACAAGAATTGTTTTCATTTTTTAATTTAATTAAAGTAATTTATAAAGTTTTTAAATCTTTTAAAATTCTGTCTTAATTTGTCCCCGTTGTGTGATATTAATATTAAGTAAAAACTATATTTACTAATCCTAAATGGAAAAGATTTTTTTACAATTTATCGACCCCCAATATTTGAAAAGAATTTTAAATTTGTATGTGTATAAGTGTGTGTTTGTGTGTCTGTATGTGTGCGTGTGTATAAACGTGCCGATCTTTATAATACGGACGACTATATAAACGATATTATCAGAAAATAAGAGCGATAGCTATAGTAAATTTTAAATTTATTGGTATTGTGAGTTAAAGCCAAAGTACTTAAAATTCAATAAAATATTAGAATACTTAAAATACTTTACATTTTAAACATTACTGGGGAGTTAAAAATTTATCTACAAAAGGTGTATAAAACCGTTTACCTTTTATTTGTTATGTAAATTTATCACTGTTATCTTCTTAGATAATTTTCCAAGCATCAGGCTTTCGATAAATGTGTCAACACCTCATAAAAAAACCACCACGGTGTTAAAAAATGAAAATATGTGAAAAGACCAGTGGAAGAAAAAAAAAAAAGACATCGGAATAGAAGATTGAAATGGTCAATTGAACATCTCACATGGGATGCTCTAAAGTGGCAAAACGTAATTTGTAGTGATGAATACAAAATAAGAGTTACATTCTAATGAAAGAGAATAGTAGAAAAGACCAATGGAAGAAAAGAAAAAAACAAAAGACAACGGAATAGAAGATTGAAATGGTGAAAGGAACATCTAACATGGTACGCTCTAAAGTGGCAAAAAGTAATTTGTAGTGATGAATACAAAATATGAGTTACATTCTCATGAAAGAGAATAGGTGAAAAGACCAGTGGAAGAAAAAAAAAGACATTGGAATAGAAGATTGAAATGGTCAAACGAACATCTAATATGGGATGCTCTAAAGTGGCAAAAAGTAATTTGTAGTGATGAATACAAAATAAGAGTTACATTCTAATGAAAGAGAATTGGTGAAAAGAGCAATGCTAGTGAAAGATGGAATGCAAAATACACCGCAAAGATGGTCAAATTTGGCGGTGGATATGTAATGATGTTGGGCGGGGGACAAAAGCTATGTTTACTATGTTCTACTGTTCGGCCAGACTACAAAAATGGAGACGTTTATCAGTCTGATTGTCCTCCTTGTATCACTTGCAACAAAAAGGTTTTTTATGTGGATAAAGATATTTAACTTATGGAAGACTGGCCAGCACCATGTTTAGTTGTCATTATAATTGAACCATTTTTGGGGAGAACTGAAGAAACAAATGATCCAACAAAAACTACACAATCTCCAAGAGCTTTGTGGTTATTGCTAAAAAGGATGAGAAAAAATTCACAATGAGAAAATTTGGACCTTCTTCCATTCAATGCCACACCGTATGAAGGCAATTATTCAAGCCAAAGGCAGCAAAACTAACTCCATACTTTGATGTTTTATACAATCTTTAATAATAAACATAATTTTTTGCGAAAATAAATAAAATTTTAACTTAAGAAAAGCGCTGAAATGTGGAAGTTTCTCTGGTAGTACAGTATTTTTGCATGGGCTTTATTCAGCATCATTATTTTTAAGATGCTCTATCATCTAGTATACAGCATTAACGATATGCAGTAACTTGTTTTCTGGCCCTGAAAGGTTATGAAATATATCGATAAAAGCATACTGCAAATCACTCGATTATCGGGTGAAAGTAATTAATTTGCTAATGTGGCCCCACAATTTTGCATGTCAGTGTTTTATATATATATATATATATGTATATATGTGTGTGTGTGTGTGTGTGTGTGTGTGTGTGTGTGTGTGTGTGTGTGTGTGTGTGTGTGTGACCTCTGACGTGTGGATGGAGCGATTGCTGGAAAGTCCGACTCCGAAACTTTTGAGTCGGGATGCTGAAGGTAACACCAATCAGCTAAGTGATAAACTTTATACTTTATATTTGTATTAATTCTCTCTCTCTCTCTCTCTCTATATATATATATATATATTTTTTTTTTTCTAACTGATTAGATAATATCTTGTATGCTTCCCATAATTTTCAAGCCTAAAACTGGAGCAATTTTCAATTTTTATTACAGGTTTATTTTTCTTGTATAATAAAGGTTTTTCATAAGTGAGGTTAAATATTGGTTACTTTATTTTGATTCTCTCTCTCATACATACACATGCATATATATATATATATATATATATATATATATATATATATATATATATATATATATATATATATATATATATATATATATATATATATATATATTATACAATACAATACAATACAATACAAGACCCAAGGGTCACTCTAACTAGAAGGCTACTGAATGAAGTTGTTGTAAGGGTGTAAAAAGAGGAAGGAGCGCATATTAATAGGCTGTATAGATTTCAAGAGGTTAACAAGTGAACAATAGTCAGATAGCAGTATTAATGTTTTGTATATTAAACATTAGAAAATTATTTATGTCTCTCTCATGGTCAGCTCTAGTAGCTAAGTCAAGAGTAGGGAAATGGATTTAACATAATGACAAAAGAACTTTAGAATGCAGATGTCTTTTTTACTGTTGTTCACCCAATACAAGGCCCAAGCGCCACTCAATGTAGAGAGTTAATGAATGAGTTTGTTGAAAGTAGATAACGGTTGGCCCTAAAATTGCAGTCGTTAAGATTGTAGTGATCAGAGAAGCTCCCTCTTGGGTGTCTATTTTGCAAAGTAGCGGTTCTTGGAAAGAATCAGTTACTTTCTGAAGCAGTACAAGAAACCGATGGATTTTATATACGACTTCCACTTGAAGTTTGAAGAGACCTTCACTTCCAATAGATGTTCATAGCAAGGGTCCTCATTAAGTGTGCAAACGATCATCATGACTGGATAAAATTCAGTGCCTGTTCGGTGATGATGAAACATGACTAGCTTGATTTTGGAGGACTTGAATGTTAAAGTCAGTTTTTCCATTGAGCTGTTAAGCCTAGAATAGAGAAAAGATTAGCTGCCAAGTTCTGGAATTGAAGAACGCCTGTGTTGATTTCATATACTTCAGCGGACTAGCCATTAACAACGACATTCATGGATCTACGCAATAAGAAGGGCTTAATAATTGAAAAAATGCTTCCAGAGATGCCATAGATCGAGAGTTTTTATAGCACCTTCCTATGAGTGATGTAAATGATAAAACATATAAAAATGAAAGAAAAATAGAAAATAAACGTGTTGAAAAGAAAGAAAAAATGGTGAGGGAAAAAATGAAGAAAGAACGCGAAAAGGCGTAAAGAAAGAATTAAGGGAAAAAGAAAGGGAGAAAGAAAGAAATGACGAAATAAAAAAGAAAAATCTGATGGATGCGTGATAGAGAAAAAGAAAGAACGAAATAAAGGAAGAATATAGAAAGAAAAATAAGAGAAAAAAACAAATAAGAAAGTGATGTAGCATGAAGAATCAACAAAGAAAGGAAAAAGAAAAATGAAAGAAATAAAATCTTGCAGAAGATTTTTGGAGAGTTTTTTTTTTACAATCATGTTCACTCTTTACAAGACACAACAAGAGATACAGCATAAAAGGTAAGAGGCACTGTTTATGAGGATATGTTGGAAGATAACTTTTAATCCTAGATTAGTACAAGATTGTAGTCATCGGGTAAGCATCTTCTTAGAAGTTGATTCCACAAAGTAGCGATTCGTGGAAATAAACTGTTGAGATGAACTTACATCTCACCAATGAAATACGAAGGGAATGAGGGTAATTCACTACAATATGCGTGGTTGAATTAAGGAATGTAGTTCACCTGAAATAGCGATAGAGGCTTGCAACGTTTCGTCTTTGGTAAAGGAGTTTAGAAGATACTTATGGGTTTTGCAGCTCTGTTCACATATGGCAGCTGTTCTCCAGTTTCAGACAGATCTGGCTCTTGTAAATGATAGCAGGGGGAGTCAGGTACTCACTGGAGCGGTACAAGGAACTGGCTATTTTTTCAGCTTTTTTAGTGATGTATCGTATGTAACAGTTCTACTTGAGGTCTAAGTTGAGCTTTCAATGGCGTTCATGGCACGGAGCCTCCCTGAGAGGACACCCGTTCATCGCGATAGATTAAAATTCAGGGTCCACTCGGGGATGATGGATCATCACTTGTTTGGTTTTTGAGACATTGAATGTGACCAGCTTGCCCCCTTTCCAATACTGAACTATTAGAGCTAGGTCAGAGAAGAGATCAGTTGGCAGATTCTGGTCATCTAGATTTTTGGAGGTGCACATATATACCGTTGTAACATCTACAAAATATTTACAAAAAATCGGAGTATGCTCTTAGGCAGATCAATAATGTAAAGTACAAAGAGGGTTGGACCGAGAAGCGAGTTTTGGGAGAGGCTTGCGTTGATCACTTGGGACTTGGGGGACTGGCCTTTAACAACTACCTTCACAGATCTACCCGTTAGGAAGGACTTGATAATTTAGAAGACTGCTAGTGATTTCATAGCTGGAGAGCTTTTACAGCACTCCACTTTACCACGCATTGTCAAAGGTTTTCGATATATCTAATGCGATCATCTTTGAAATATATTTGTTGTCTAGTACCTCTCTAATTCTGGGACTAATGATAGAATATCAGTAACGAACCGAACCTATTAAAATTTGTCGTTAAAGAGATTGTCCCTATTGAGGTGATCAATAACTTTCTTGATTATAACCTTTAAAAGTTTGTTAATGACCCTGATAAGGGGTACTGAGACGATGATGAGAAAACAGGGCACGCACTTGACAACTTCCACAGCTTTGGGAAGGATGTTTCCTTCAAGCAGCGGTTAAATAGTTTTGCTAAACTCGGGGATAACTCGGGGTTAATGTTCTTAAGGACAACCACTGGAATTTTATCTAGACCAGTTGCCTTTTTAGGGTCAAGACTTGATAAATCTTGAGACTTCCTTGTCTGTGATAAAAATATTACTAAGTTTGTGCTCTGTGATGGGGGAAGTCGGGAAGAGACTTTGTCATCTGACGTGTAGTTAGAAGCAAAGATCGTAGCGAAGAACTTTGCCTTGTCTGATGAGGATGAAATCACCTCAGAGCCATCATATTTGCATAGATAATCTTATATGGCTGCTCTCCCTCTCCGATTTAACATATAACACATATTCACTTGTCACTTACTAATCCACTGAAACATTTCACGCTTCTCTGACGTAGATTCAACAATGAATCCAAGGTATGAACTTGATTGGTGCTGAAATAAATCACACGCCGCTATTTTTCCACAAATCAGAAGGACGCAAAATATTTTGGAAGTCAATGGTTTTAAGCTGAGGCCTAAAACAATGTCTGTTTTCTTTCAGAAAAGCAAACAATATATGCTCAATCAAATTTCTTATATCACAATTTTGGCATATGCCAATACATTGTTTGAGAGCAAGTGTTGAAGGCTGTAGCATTACTTCACGTGCCTAGTTGTCTCTTACACCCAACACGGTCGCTTAGCAAAGAATTGTGTAAAATTTTACAAGACTTCGCTTAGTTACGAAGCATAGTTAGATATGAATCAATGTTCTCACCTTTTTCCTGGTCTCTTTTGTTGAAGACATATCGTTCATACGTCTCGTTAGTCTGTTCGATAAAATGTTGGCCAAACTTGGCTATTACTATCTCAAAGTCGTCTTTGTTTTTCGTTGAAGTGAATTGAAAACCGTTGTAAACTATTGTAGTAGGTTAGCCAATCTGTATCGGTGACAAATACAAATTAAACTGACCCTCTACTATTTTTACAAAATCAAAAACAACAAAGACAACAACAAGAGAAATAATCAAATAGGCAGATATTTGTTTTAACGGAAAATATTTTTATATGACAACAAGTACACGCATAATAATAATTTTTTTTTAATTTAGAGTTCTTAGTTGTGTGATCAAGGGTAATATAAAAGGAGTTATGAGTTTATGTTGAAAAGAAATTGAATTCCACAAGCCGGGTTGATGTTAATAAAAATTAACTTTTAGCGAGGAAGTTGAGTTTCATGGATTGATTATTTTAAGGACTCACTGACTAAGTCGTGTCGAAGTTTCCTATTTATGAATTTTCTTGATCACATGGGTGGCTCGTGGGAATGATTACCAATTTTTGGCGCGTTGAACTCTGAACGGGTCAACTCGAGGTCAACTGTATGGACGTAGGCAGAAACATGACATTATTATTTAGGGACCAATCAGAAAGCATTGTTTTGTACTTAACTCAGGAGCCGATGTTAAGGAGTTCAGCACAAATACTTCAATACTTAGCTGTGATCCTCTTTTAACAGGTTTAAAACAGAGAATGTAGAAATCTAATTCTATGCTATCAACGCGTCTGGTCCGATGGCGTGAAGAAATAGTACCATTTGGTATTCCTTATTTTGTTCGCGCGGTTTGGTTATAATGGTATTATACAATCGTCCATATTTTCTACTCACCTCCGTAAAAATACACTCTTCCATTAGAATCAATTTTAACCAATCAACACCTCACATTGCGAAACTCGACTTTTTATTGGTCGAGACGACACCAAAATGTGTATCGATTGTCGAAAATCTACATTCCGCCAAGCTCGCTGGAGCCTACTTTGACTTACCAAAACAAATAAAAGGACAAATTTCAGTCCAATTCATCAGTCAGTAACTCAGCTTCAGAGAGATGCCACACGAATCCACGTGTGTCACTATTTTGACTTAAGAAACTTTTCGCGCGTCAACTGCTGACTCAACCACCAACATCATTCTCTCTCTAAGTCCATTACAACTTTCTTAAAAAGTGTTCATTTACACTACTAAGTGGAAATTGTAATTTCAACAAAAGGCAAACAAAAGTCGGCCCAAGGTAAACAACTCTGGAAGAATAAGGAAACAAATCCTACTTTAATCTCGCATATTTACTACCTAAATTACCTTTTTGATAAATGTTCCTTTCTTATTCTATTTGAACATTGCTGAAGTGTAATTCATTAACATACTTAATTCACAATTCGTCAACTTTCATATAACCAAACCACAAGCTTTTTCCAATAGTATTAATTGTATATAAATGTTCGATATTTTCTAATTGAATTCACGACTACCGTTGTTTCTTGTTCAATTTTGCCTTGAGATTTATTCAACTTGTATGTCTATGCTTTATATTGTTGTGATTAATATGAAGAACATGCTTTCAAACTCATCATCTAAAAACAAAAAACCTTCTGATTACACACTCATTTCATAGCAATCCCAACAGTATAGTTATTCCACGTCTGTTTCCAGAGGTTTCATCTTTCTGAAGCATTAGTCTTGGTGTCCACCGCCACCGACCCGCTACCCGCTACTCGGCCTTACCAAAAACGCCCTTACCCCTAATCGCTTCCCTTACTAACGGCATTTAAAGAATCACATATCAACAATACTGTCACCCTTTCACACAACTTTGAATATATTCTGAAAATTGGTCAATACACTTTATTGAAACTTTAATTCTTGTTTGTTCTTTCCTTTGAAACCATACGCTCGTTGTAACTATAGTGTAGAATAAAGGTCGAGTAGAAAAAAATTCCTTTAGCTATCATTTAAGTAAGTTTTCTTTTTATAATTAGTAGTATCAGGTTTCTGCTTGTCAGCATAATAAGGGGAGGTGCCTCAAGGCTCAAATGAAACGACCTGACTACTGGCTTCTGCAATTTGAATTATGATATGTACGGTCATGCTATACATTATTTCTTTTAGTAGATGGATAGATGCATTTATTTTAAAAAGCTCTTCGAAGGCTAAAAAACAAATTATTATTTCTTTTTTTTTATTAACATTGAGCTAATTTTTGTAAAGCGTGCGTGGAGCTGGAAATAATTTCCCTGGCCGGCTTTTGCTGTTTTTAAATCTCCATTGTGCCGTCAGCGTGAAAAATTCCGTTAGGATTTATTATCATTTAAAAAAAATTATTTTTGTACCTGTATTTATTTTATAATAACATGCCCGGTCATAACCAATGACCTAGGGCAAGCGAAGGATGTGATTTTTTTCTTTTCCACTTAATTAAACAAAAGACAGCTATTAAAGAAAGACTTAAATGGACAAAACCCTCCGCATCATTGGTGTTGATGGAAAAATCCTGGAGGAGTGTAACATCTGCTCCCTCAACTACAGATTCCGGATGCTGTTTATAGGATACAAATCCTATATCATTCCAACAAATAACTGAAAAACACAAAGTAGATTTGCACACCCGCAAAATCGGATCAAAACGACGTGAAATGAACTCGCAAATTTCCAACTGAAAGAAAAGCTTCAACAAAATAAGCAACACATTTTTTAACATATAACCATAATCATCAAGACACATAGAAAATGGATACACACACTACGGAACCTATGGAAGCCGCTATAACAATTAACTTACCAACTTACAACCCAACTAACGTACAAATTTCGTTTGCACAGTTAAATGCAATTTTCAATACAAAGAAAATTACATCGCAAAGTTCAAAATACGCCTACGTTGTCGAAAAACTTCCCGCAGATGTAGCATCTGAGGTAGTGGATCTACTTAATGACATGCCGGAAGTAAAACCTTATGACACGTTGAAAGCTTCAATTATTAGACGTGTCGGTAAATCGGAGGAAAGAAGTTTACACGACTTATTCAATAATGTGAACCAGGGATACATGAAACCTTCGCAGCTTTTAAGAAAAATGCGATCCTTATTAGGAGACAACACCATGTCCAAAGTGGTGTTAAAGAAACTGTGGATGGATAAACTACAAACACATACAACACAGATACTCGCATCACTCCCCCATGATTTACAGCTGGAGAAAATAGCAGAAATAGCAGACAAAATACATGACAACAACCAAGACAATAATGTATACGCCACATCACATGCACCAACAGATACAGCAACATTAACAGATAAGTCATCTGAATTGTCGCAGCTGTATAAGCAAATGGCGAATCTCAGCTTACAAGTACAGAGTCTAGTACAAACACAAAAATCTCAGCGTTCTCGTCCAACATTCAGAAATAGATCCTACTCACCACACAGACGTCGAAGTAGGTCGAACTTTTTCTCCGGAGAGCAAATTACACACGATACCTGTTGGTATCATTATAAATTTGGAAGAAATGCAAGGAAGTGCACAGAACCATGCAACTTCCATTCGAATACTTCTCGCATTTCTACTCAACACCAGGGAAACGACTGTGCCGGCAGCAAGTAAAGACGACATTAGCTGCTGGATTAAAACAAGAGAGTCGTCTATTTTACATCCGGGACAGAAGTAACGGATATTTATTTTTAGTCGACACCGGCGCTCAGATCAGTGTTATCCAACCAAATACAAAACAAAAACCTACATTCTCCACATACACATTGCAGGCAGCAAATGGATCAAAGATAGAAATATACGGCGAGATATCACTAATTGGGTCTAAGAAGATCTTTTCCATGGATTTTCACACAAGCAAATGTGAAAACACCTATCCTAGGAGCGGATTTCTTATCCCATTTCGATTTATCAGTGAATATGGCTACACACTCTCTCATTGACAGTAACACAAACCTAAGAACAAAGGGAATCACCTCAATTTACAAGTCAACAGGAATTAGTTCAGCAATACCAATGGCTAATGGCCTACATGAATTGATAAAAAAAAGTTCCTACACTAACCACGCCTTTAACACATACAGATGAAATCCGTCACACTGTTAAACATTATATCACCACATCTGGACCATCTACACACGCATCACCACGCAGATTACATCCGGACAAATATAAAATAGCAAAAGACGAATTTCAACATATGTTGCAATTAGGCATCGTACGTCCTTCAAATAGCCCATACTCCTCTCCGCTACATATGGTTCCAAAACCAGAAGCTGGCGCATGGCGACCTTGTGGGGATTTTAGGAATCTCAATGCAAAAACTGTTCCTGATAGATATTCTATACCGCACTTACATGATTTTGCCATAGGTTTACAAGGAACCACAGTTTTTACAAAATTGGATTTGGTTAAGGCGTACTACCAAATTCCAGTAGCAGAAGAAGACATAAGGAAAACTGCAATTACCACTCCTTTTGGACTCTATGAATTCGCCAGGATTCCATTTGGGTTACGAAATACCGCCCAAACCTTTCAAAGACTCATTGATGAAGTTTTGAGAGGAGTGCCTTTTACCTTTGCATATATCGATGACGTGCTTATCGCCAGTCATGATAGAAAAGAACACCTATACCATATTCAACAAGTCTTCGAGAGACTGGCACATTTTGACTTAAAGATAAATGTCCACAAATGCGATTTTGCTGTTTCAAAGTTAAATTTCTTGGGCCATGTGATCGACAAAAACGGAATCACACCTGTCCCAGAGAAAGTAGCAGCAATACAAAACTTTCCGCAGCCGACATCACTGCGTCAATTAAGACGACTTCTCGGTTTAATAAATTACTACCGTAGATTTATTCCAGGTTGTTCCAGAATTTTGACCCCACTCACAAAATTGCTGTAAAATCAGAAGAAGAAACATGCAAAAATACTGATGGACGGAGAAGCGTTAGCTGCATTCCAAAATGCTAAAAAAGCGTTAGCAGATTTTACCAAGCTCTCTTATATCAGTGACGCTGCTAACTCAACACTTACATTGACAACTGACGCCTCAGGAGATTCAATTGGAGCAGTTCTACATCAGAAGCTAAATGACTCAGAAGAGCCAATCTCCTTCTTCTCGGTCAAATTAAACAAAGCACAACAGAAGTACAGTACCTTCTCGAGAGAGTTACTAGCTATTTACTTATCAATAAGGCATTTTCGGCATCTGCTCGAGGGACGAAACTTTACTATTTTCACAGACCACAAACCCCTCACTTACGCTTTGCATGTGAATACAGATAAGTACACACCCAGAGATACCCGACAACTGGACTACATATACCAATTTACATCAGATATCCGCTATATTAAAGGTTCAGACAATATCGTGGCAGATACACTCTCGCGCTCCACGATACAATCTATCGATTCTGTAACCCTTACCTTCGACCTCATTGCAGATGAACAACAGGAAGATACCACATTACACAAAATAAAAGAGGACACTTCTTTACAATTGAAGGAACACCCCGTCCCATTTGGAACAAAAAACACTACTCTGTGATGTTGGGACTAGGTATTCAAGACCAGATATTCCACCTTCATTGAGAAAAAAGATATTTCTGCATTTACACAATCTCTCACATCCCGGACGCCGAGCAACCGACAAGTTGATTAGCAGTCGTTTTGTCTGGCCAAACATACATACTGACATAAAAAGCTGGACTCAAACTTGTTTAAATTGTCAAAAAAGCAAAGTAAACAGACATACTAAGTCCCCTCCTGGGCATTTTCTAAAACCAGATGGTAGATTCACGAATCTTCACATTAACATAGTGGGTCCCTTACCTGAAGCAAACGGACATAGTTACCTACTCACTATTATTGACCGATTCACAAGATGGCCTGTCGTTGTTCCTCTAAGGGATATATCTGCAGAAACGATCTCTAAAAGTATATTACATGAGTGGATTGCCGTTTTTGGTTGTCCCTCGGTAATAACTACAGATCGAGGTTCTCAGTTCCAATCTACGCTCTTTGATGAGTTCACAAAACTATTGGGAGTTAAGCATATAACAACAACGGCTTAATTTAACGTTCCCACAGGCAACTTAAGACAGCATTAACATAAAATAATGATTCCAAGAGGTGGTTAGAAAATCTACCGCTAATATTACTATCCATCCGGAATGTAATCAAAGAAGATTTAGTATGTACAGCATCCGAAATGGTTTTTGGAACGTCCTTGACGTTACCAGGACAGTTTTGTGATAAATCCAGTCACCTCCAGCCAAATACATCTTTTGTACAAAGATTTAAGCAAAGGATGAATGAACTAGTTTTCACACCCACTAGAACACAAACAAAAGACCTTTACACTCCAAAAGACCTCCACAATTGTGAATATGTTTTCGTACGAAACGACGCAGTAAAAAGTCCTCTTTGCCCTACTTATACGGGACCTTTCCAAGTAGTTGACAGAAAATCCAAATATTTCACAATTGTAGCAAAAGGCAAGGAAGACACTGTCTCCATAGACTAAAACCATAGACTAAAACCAGCGTACTTGGATTTACCTACAAAGAAAAGTACGTCGGAACATTCTACAGCCGCGTCAAATAGCAACGTAAGTGAAACATTTTCTACACCTCCAAACACACCTAAAAACATTACCACGTACACTGGCCTACTCATTTTAAAACATATATTAGATATTGAGAAATATTTTCAATATTTATCAATCTGCAGGGGGGGGGGGTATAGGATACAAATCCTATATCATTCCAACAAATAACTGAAAAACACAAAGTAGATTTGCACACCCGCAAAATCGGATCAAAACGACTAAAAACAGATTTCGCAATAAGGTGTGAAACTAATTTTCTGACCAATGAAAGGAGGCGATTTGCTAAACTGAGAAAAAAATAACGATCCAGTGGGAAAAAAAGACAGCCATAAATAGAGAGACTCAAGTCAATTACCAGTCAGAAGGGCGCAGATATCAAAGAGGACAGAGGACTGACAGTCAGGTCCGTCACTGACTCAACCCGACACTAAGAGCAGAAAGTGGGGTAGGAAAGGAAAACAACAACAACAACAAATTTACAACTGACTCCAAAACAATTCAACCCGATAAGTACATTTTCCTCTTATTTTTTATTTGTCATTCACACTCTCCTTTTCAACTTAAACTGATCGCCCCTTTTTCCTTTTCACCTAATCGGCGGATACAACATAAACAGAAGAAACAGACATTACTCTACTACTCCGTTGAAAGACAGCGAACACATAGACATTTTTTGTTCAAATCACATTTGTTTAAACGAACTAAAAAGCATTAATCTTTTTTACTCTATTCAAACAAGATATAAAAATATACAAATTTGTTTATTCTGCATGAATGTCATTAAATGTACAATATTCTATTTTTCTACAGACATTCTTTATCGTGTTGTCTTTTCTTGAAATTTGCGTTGTATTTTGTGGACAGTGTATCCCGCATTAAATTCTCCTTTTAATCCGGGTATGCTGTACCCCACATGTTCATACCAGTTTGCAGCTGTTTTTTTTATCTCGTAGTGATAATGCAGATTAAACCCTGTTATAACGGTTTTTTTACTTATTGGATGTAAGTATTGAGCATCGTGAGATAAGGTGATCAATGATTTCAATGTATTAGTCACAAAACCTACATTTTGGGTCCGTATTATTATGCAAGATATTAGCTTGATAGTTGGGAGTAAGCAGACTCTGATCCTGTGCAGCAAGAATAAACCCTTCAGTTTTACGTTTAAGTCCTGAACTCCCTGGCCACTGATAGGTTGCGAATTGATCTAAAGTATAGTCTGAAAGTCTTGTCACCCCTACAGAAAAGTAATGAGAACAATAGAAGAACAAGTAATACACTAATACAAAGTACATATACTGAATTCAGTTTATTCACTTTCATTGACGCTGTCACACATTGAGGTCTGTAGGAGCTCGTGTCAGCCTTGCAAATAGGAAATTCCGGGGTAAGAAAGGACTGTTGAATCCTTGCTGGAAGTGTAACAACAGAGATCATATGGGAGCATTGTGCCCGAATTCAAAAAGTTCTCCTGTAACTTCGAATCCTTGTATCCAACTGGAAGAACAACTCCTACTACTTCCTATTGTCGAAGTTACAGCCAGTTACAATAATATCACGCGTAGATTTAATTGCCTCATGGATACAGGGAGTCAAAGATCGTATCTTTCTAGTGGGGTGTGCAATATGTTTAACTGTAGCCTGGATGGGTTGAATGGGAAGGAGTTAGTTATTAAGACTTTTATAGGTGCTATTAAGCGAGATCTGAAAGAGATTGAACTCAATGTAAAATTAACGGACAAGAAATTTTCTCTTCCTTTTTTAGTGGAAGAAAATTTAGAATTAGATTTTCATTTGGATGGATTGGGAGTAGTTATTAATAATTTAAAAAGAAAGGGATATAGGCTGGCAGCGGATTTTTCCGATATGAGAAATGATACTTTGTCTTTACATGGTTTATTAGGGGTCGATGTAATTAAATTTATGGGACCTATGCGGTCAATACCTTGTATGAGGGGTTCTGCTTTTGAATTTGCTAACGGAATAATTCCTTTTGGTAATATTTCGGATTTTCAATATCCAGTAGAGAAGGCTGTGAAGGGGGGTGTAAGTCGGTTAATTACAGTCAGGGGATATCTGAATATACTGATTGTCCGGTAACTCACGTATATTATGTTTTAGAACCTAGATCTGAATATTTTGATCCTGTAGACAGTTTTTGTGATTCGTTAGTAGAAAGAAAGATAGAGAAGTTGTTTGATTTAGAATCATTGGGAATCTCTGAAAATACTTTCAGTGACTATGATAGGGATAAGCTTAGAGATTTCCAGAATTCTATCTCTTATAGAGACAAGTGCTACTTTATTGATATGCCGTGGGATGAAGATAAACTTTCCTCAGTTCCTTCAAATCATGGAGTGGCATTGGGGGTACTTAATCGAGTGGTTGATAGATTAAGTAGTCAAAACTTATATGAAGAATATTGCAAAGTGTTTTTAGATCAGGAATCGGAGGGAATAATTGAAAGAATTGATGTGATGCCTGCGGATTTTGGGAATCACATCTGGATACCCCATAGACCTATCATAAAGACAGACAGCCAGTGCACTACTAAGATGAGACCAGTATTTAATTGCTCTTTGCGTGTTGGAGGGGGTCCTTCTCTCAATGACTGCGTCTACCCTGGAATCAATTTATACACTGATATGTTGCATTTACTTTTGAAGTTCAGAATGGATCACTGCGTGCTACTAGCAGATATCCGTAAAGCCTTTCTTATGATTAGATTAAACAGTGAAAGAGATAAGAATTGTTTTTGCTTTTTTATGAAAATTGGTAATCAATTAGTGAGTTTCCGGTATAGGACTCTTATCTTTGGGTTTGTAGCGAGCCCCTTTATCCTAAATTTTATTATTAAATTTCATGTAAACAGATACAGGGATAGTTCTTGTAAAGAAATGTTGTTAAACAATTTTTATGTTGATAATCTTATTAAAACTCACAATTCTCCTGAGTTTTTGTTGAACTTGTATCGTGAGGCTCGGGATGTTATGGCTGAGGGTAATTTTCTGTTGAGATCCTGTAACACTAATTGCGAGATCTTGGTTATGACCTCTGTTTCAAATATGTTCCTTCGGCAGATAATCCTGCTGATTTACTCACTAGAGGTATTACACTTCCTAAGTTCCGAACTGTGTTACCGTTTTGGTTGCATGGCCCTCAGTGGCTGTCTGGAAAGGTTATTAAATGGCCTGCCAGCGAATTAAATTGTTTGACTTCTGACAGTCAAGCTTTAGTTTTGTTTAATACTGTGGATAATTTGCCTGTTGTTTTGGATGTGGTTTCAGTTTTGGATGTTGAAAGATTTTCCTCTTTATCCAGATTATTAAGAATTGTTTCATATGTTTTCAAGTTTGTGTTTTCATTAAAGAAATCTAGCTTAGATCCTGTTTTGGCTGCGAGATTGTATTTGATAAAATTAATGCAGTCTTTATTTCTACCCAGAGAAAAATATTTCTTGTTAAACCCTTCCAACTCAGACGTGCCCTCTCTGGTTGCTAATCTAAATCTGTTTTTGGGCGGAGACGGATTAGTTAGATGTAGGGGAAGAATTGGAGAATCTCATCTTTATACACCGGAGATATTGTATCCAGTCTTATTACCTAGATTCTGTCATTTCACTGTGTTGGTCATTTTGGATTGCCATGAGAAGTGTAAACACTTAGGTATCGCTGCTACTCTTCGTAAAATACGTCTATCTGGTTTCTGGATTAATAAATCTAGACAAGCAGTAAAATCTGCCATTTCTTCTTGTAGCTTATGTAGAAAGTATAATTCTTTGTCCTTTAATTACCCTAAAGTGACCAATCTTCCCAAGCACAGGGTTAATTTTATTAGACCCTTCTTACATACAGGGATAGATTTCACCGGACATTTATGGATAGAGGATGGAAATGAGATGAAAAAGTTCTATATTTTGGTTTTCACCTGTTTCAATGTCAGGGCTATTCATTTGGAATTGGTTGCAGATATGTCGGCTCATGCAGTGATTCTTGCGTTGGTGAGGTTTTTTAATTTATATGGGGTACCTTCACATATATACTCTGACAATGCACGTTCATTTGTGGCTGGTTTGGTAGTACTTGGGAGCGACTTATCAAGACAGTAAAAGGCTGTTTGTATGAATTGGTGGGACGAGAGAGGCTACCTTACTTTGAATTACTTACAGTGTTATCTGACATACAAAATGCGGTCAATTCTCGTCCGCTAACATATAGATGTTCAGGGGATTATGAACTTGATGTTATTTCCCCTAACGCCTTTCTTTGTCCCCATTATAACAACTCTGTGTTTTTGAATATCAAAGATAACCCTTTTGACGTTGAGGTTCCCAATAGAATGAATCTATTGGACAGTCTGGAGAAAAGAGATCTTCTTCTTGAAAGATTCCACAAATTGTGGCATGAAGATTATTTGTTGAGCTTGCGAGAACAATCTCGAGAATTATATCAAAGGGATTTTAGGAATGTCATAGGGGTTGATGATGTAGTTCTCATAAAAAATCCAGCTAAATCTAGACCCTACTGGTCGTTAGGTAGAGTTGTTGATGTAATACCTGGTAACGATGGAAATATTAGGTCCGCTAAGGTGAAGAAACCCGATGGTAATTCTTACTTATATTCGATTAAACATTTGTATCCTTTGGAGTTATCGATCACTCACTCCCACCAAACAATCAGCCCCCCAGCAGAAAATATGGAAGATAGTGATTTAAATGGGGGTATGACTGATGTCAGATCAAGTGAATTCTGTCCTAAATACAGATCCAAAAGGAAAATTAAAAAAGTATGTGAAAAAAATAGGGATTATCTTTGGTACTGAGATGTAATTGAATATGATTAATGGAGCGAGATTCTGTTTGGAAATACTAGGAAAAGAACAATGTTTCAAGATTGATTTTCTTTATATTGGATAAATTTAGTGCCCATCTTATAGATTGAAATTTAACTGGTATAGCTTAAAGAACATTTTTTTTTCTTTTTCTTTTCTTGATGGGAGAGTTTGGAAATTTTTGTTGACCGAGATTTAACATAAGTGTGAGAGGTCACCTTTCAGTGACTTCGGTGGTGAGATTCTTGTTTTGAGTGTTTTTTGGAAATCTTTGTTGACAGAGATTTAACATGAGGTGGGAAGAGGGCTTGCAACGACTTCGGTATTAGAGATGATATGTTGTTTTAAATGTCTGGGGTCGGTGACCTGTGGATGGGGCGGGCGGAAAATTTATGGCCCCATTGTCATGGAATTTGGCAGCTGAAAGCGAGTCCGTTGTATCAGAAGATTTTGTCTTCAGTCAGAACTTTATCCTCGGACGATACGGACGTCCTTATTCTGGCTCCGTGGTGAACTACTATAGTTGGCCACGTATAATGTTACCTTAAATAATTCGAATTACAGTATCGAATTATTTGCCTTTAAATATTATAGAATTAATTTATTTAGCTTTTAATAGCTATATTACTGATTAGTTTATGGTTGGGAACAGGGGAGAGTGAGTTTACGCATCGAAGGGCTTTGTTGGAAGATTTAATTGGCTTCGGTAGAATTCCGTAGCTGATATTCGTTTGTATTTGAAAAGCTTTGAAGAGAAGAATTTAAATGGCTTCGGTAGAATTCCGTAGCTAATATTCGTTTATGTTTGAAAATCTTTAAAGAGAAGATTTGTTCGGCTTCGGTGGAGTTCCGTAGCTGCAGTTTGTTTGTTTGTGAGATTTGGAAGAGGAGATTTGGTTGGCTTCGGTGGAGTTCCGAGGCTAAAAGAAGTAATTTTATTCCCTAGAAGGGGAATGGTTTCATTTGATTTGTTTGTTGATTCGGAGAATCAACGTTTTTATTTGTTTTACGGAGTCAATCGATGCCAGGAATTCCGCCCCTGTTCACGTTCTTTATATTAAAATAAGATTTAAAAGAATAAGATTTAAATGAATTCCAAAGCTAAAGTTTTAACATATTTTGAAAGATATGCTTCATGGAATAAGTTTTTAAGATCCTAGACTAGGTTAGGATTTGTGTTTTTTCAATTTACCCTTTCAGCTCCAGAGGAAGTGAAAAAGAGTCTCATAGAAAGAAAAGAAAATATTTGAAGAAAGAAGACACAAACAGAAGAAATTGAATTGATTGTAAAAAAAAGAAAATGCTTTAACAATATTGTTTGTTGTAAAGAAAAAGTTGAATGATGTTTGCGTTGTCTACTTGCTGACAACATTGTTTTGTAAGTAAAAATCCTTTTGTTCATTTTTGTTTGTTACCCACGTAGCATATGGACCAATATGCATGTAATTATGATTTGTTGAAATAAATGTTTGGTTTGTGAACACTAACGGTATAGTTGTTTATAATATCGTCTGCTTCATTGAGTGGGTATGTTGTTGATTTCCTTTGAAGAAGCCGAGAAAGAAATCGGGAGTTTAGTCCTGTGTGTTATTTAGTGTATTAAATTGTAATTTAAATATATTGCTTTAAGATCGTATGCGGGTAAAGTTTACGTTTGATTGACGGTTTAATTTTTCATTTAAATTTGGGTCTTTGACATCAACCTTCACACTGACGCACAGGAGACACTATATCTCTCTATAGAAAGTTTTATATTTTCTCCACTTTATCTCTTCTTCAATTTCAATTTTTATTTTTATTTTATTTTATTTATTTTATTTTTTTCACAGTGTGTGATCCAGTCGAAGGCCTTTTTGTAATCAATCCATGCTACACTGAGCTTTTTGTGCTTTGTGTGGGTGTATAGGAATTATATTTTTTAACCAATAAAATCCCATCAGAAGGTTTGTTTGTCTGACAAAATACTCGCGGACGTAATTGTAGACCTAACACGTGTTATTTTGGGACCATTTAAACAATAACAATAATAACTCCCTTCACTACTCCCGCAAATTCGAGAAAAAAATTCTCGCGAGCTAGTGTGAAATTATTTTCTAACTAATGAAAACCTTGTATTCAAAAAGTTCACGCCTCTATTAAAAAAATAGATTTTGGATCTCCCGTACCGATAATAAAATAGAAGCCTACTGCTTCTCTAGGTTCAAAACAATTTCAGAGGGCTATTTGATCTACACGTGCGTGCGTACACATGCCCACCTCCATACACACACACAATGGATGAGATTTAGCCAGCAGCCGCCGACTAAGCCTTTGTCTACTAACTTACAAACGCATTAGGCTAACCATGATAAAGTAAGTCTGTCCACACATTTCATACCGAACTATGAACGCTTGACTACTTTATAAAACAAACTTCACTGCAAGGAAAATTGAATATTTTGTTATAGCATATATATATATATATATATATATATATATATATATATATATATATATATATATATATATATATATATATATATGTTATTTCAACAGGCGTTCTGCTTCTACTTTTCCTTCAGAAAATCACCTTTTATATGTTTTATTTAAAAGGTGTGTTGTTTTAATTTTTTTGAATCCTGACACTCAGATAGCAAATAAATAAATAAATAAATTGTGTAGACATATCCCAACAAGTGTTTTCAAGTATAATCATATTTTTAAGGAACTATTATTTGCGTTTGCCATAGCCCCTGTAATAACTTTTTTGTTTAATATTCTGTTCTTCCAAATGGATGTGTGTTCTTTCGGTTAATATGGTGGTTACCAACTTGTATGATGTTAACAAACAAGTGATTAGTCGATCGTTTTTAGGTTTTTCTGTGTCATTATTTTCGTAGCAGTTATGTGACACCTTGGGAGAACCATTCTGGTATTGTTGTGGCATGAGCAGCATGCCAGAAGTTTGGAATTTTGTCAATTCCTGGTGATTTCTATTTTTGAGACCTGATTAACGTGTGCTTTATCACTTTTTGTTGTTCCCCGTATTTTCACCAGATCTTTTAAACATTTAGCATCCTTATTGACATTTGACATCACATGTTATTCTAGAATATTTCTCTTTTTAATGGTGTTTTCTTTATTGCAACTGTTATTGCCCCCTATTTCTCTGTAAAATTTATTTACTTCTATTTAAAATTTCTTGTTTTGTCTATAGAATTTTTCGCGTTTCTCGAGTCTATAGAGACGTTTCACTTTAGCTTGGAATTTTTTTCGGTTCTTCTTTCAGTTGATGTATTTGTTCTTTAGTTACTCAGCAATTGATATTTTCTCTTAACTTTATACATATCTATAACATTTATATGTTTTCTTCAGTGAAAAATGAATGTTTAATCTTTTAGGGTGTTGTTTTTTCTACACGTTCTTGTGAGAGAAGTTTATTTTTAAGAAACCCAAACGGTTTGTAAAAAAAATGTAACATCTTTTAGGCCAAAACAAACCGCCAAAATTGTTATGGATACATTTTGAATTTGCAAAAAGGTATTTTTTGGCCAATGAGAGACATGGTCTCAAGCTCTTGTGAAAACTTGGATGGATTATTCTGTCAGTCCTATTTTTTTAATAAATAGAAATTCGGTTACCTGATAACTCCAGAAGGTATTTTGACATCACGGCCAAAAAGACACCATGAAAGCATTCAGAAGAGAAAGCAGAAGCCAACTCCTGAGAGCCGAAGTAATTTTGAAGTTCACAAGTGAACATTCTCCTGCAGTTGGACAACAAACAACGAAAAAAGAATTTAAAGAAAGTTTCACAAAAACTTCAGTGAAGCACGAGCAACGTGAATATAAAAAAAAAGACATTTAAAAAATTGCTATATGTCCCAGAGACACTACTGGGATAAGTAAAAGTTGGTAGGTTTTTTTTTTAGGTTTTTTTTTCCCCAAAAGTGGTTGCACTTTTGTTTTTTCTGCCCTACTGAATATGTTTTCTCTTTTCGAAATTGAATCCTTTTGCCTGTTTCTAAATTATAATCCTTTTTTTTCATTTTCGATAGTAATCCTTTTTTGCAACATATCAGAAATCGTTATATTGCCCTAAATTATTAGACTCATAAAAGGAAATTTTTGTGTAAATTCTGTATTTGTACCTTCTTTTGTCTATACTGTAATAAATACTTTTCTTTAAAATTTTACGCGGCGCTTAAATTTTGTTATTTGCACCTCTTTCAACTTAGGGATATGAGAACCAAGAGTTCACTTTTCCCATTCTATTCTTCTTAATAATTAGGGTTTTGTGTTTGGTATAAGAATTCATATTTTAGTAGAGAACTAAATTTTTAAAAATCTTAGTTCATTACTCTTATGAAGTCCCACCAAAATAAACTAGATTTTTGCATTCACTATTTTTATATTTTTCTCGGTGTTTAACTTCCATATCGGTTTATCATTTGGTGACCTACGTTTCTTATATTTATTATTATTATTTTATTTCCTTTGATTTCTGGTGTGGACTCATTTCTTTCTGACTCCCGACCGGAGACCAAAGGTCAGAAATGACATCACTGAACATAAAAAAATTACACATATTTTACTAGTAAGCCCTTTGTAAAGAGAGGACTGAACACGTGAAAACATTTTTTTGTATTTTTTAAGGCATGGGCTGCCAGTAACCCCTTCACTGAGTCTATTGGAATCTTTTCCAATCAATCTTAGGGCTTCAACTACAACTGGAATTGTTGATGTTCTCATGTGCCACATTTTTGAGATTTCGATTTCAAGGTCCTTGTATTTTGATAGCTTTTTGAAGATCTTCAAAGATACATTGCAGTTTGCAGGGACCGCCATATCATTATTATTACCGCTATTATTATTATTATTATTATTATTATTATTATTATTATTATTATTATTATTATTATTATTATTATTACTTTATTTCCATTGATTTCTGGTGTGTACTCATTTCGTTCCGGGTCCCGCCCAGAGACCTAAGGTTAGAAATGGAATCATGACATTTTCTACTGACCAATTAAAAACACACACACATATTTTACATAAAGCCCTTCGTAAGGCGTGGGCTGTACTCGTGATAGCAATTTTTTGTATTTCTTTAAGACATAGGCTTCCAGGAATCCCTTCAATTAGTCTACTGGAATCTTTTCCAACCCATCCGAGGGCTCCAACTACAACAGGAATAGTTGATGTTCCTATATGCCACATTTTTGAGATTTCGATTTCAATGTCCTTGTATTTTGATAGCTTTTTCAAGATCTTCAAAGATACATTGCAGTCCGCAGAGACTGTCATATCAATAAGGAGACACTTTTTTGTTGTTTGCGGTCTCTAATAACAATGTCTGAGAGGTTAGCTTTGATTGTTTTGTCTGTGTGTATTGTGTAGTCCCATATGATAAAATTGTAACAGGTCCTATCTCTGTAACCGGGTTCATACCATTTTCTTCTAGTTTCCTTCCCGTAGAAGTTGCAGATTTTCCAGTGCAGATATTGGCCAACTATGTCATGCCGGGTTTTATATTCAGTGGGTGCCAAAACTGTGCAACCTGATACAAGATGATCAATTGTTTCTGGGTAGTTATCATAGAAACCGCATTTTGGGTTAACACAATATTTTAGTATGTGTGCTTGGTAATTTCTAGTTAACAAGCACTGATCCTGTGCAGCAAGGATAAAACCTCCCGTTTCAGCTTTTAACCCTGCACTACGTAGCCACTGATGGACACGAGGCTTGTCTACATCAGCTTGTACGAGCAGAGTATTGGCTATGAAGCGGTTTATCTTTTTCATTGTTTCTGTATCTGGTCGGTTGCATTTGTTTTTGCTTTCTTTTTTATGTATTTTGCAGCTTCAGTCGGTGTATTGTGCTTTACTTATATTGCTGAATTTATTATCATTACTATTATTATTATTATTATTATTATTATTATTATTATTACATACTGCATATCAAAATACGAGAACAAACGATACAACAAATTATTGCTGGTGAGGTGGAAAGAAAAGGAAACAAGATATGTCAGAATAAAATTCTTTGCGTTGTCAATAAATGATTAAGGCGGAATGTCTCTTTGTTTGGCGAGGGAAGTGACCTGGAGCATGCGGAGTCTGTGGGGATTGGCATTGAAGCTTGTGTCAGGTCGATTGACCGAGGGCAATCGTGGTGTCGGTGACTGTCTGTTTACTGTTTTAAGTGTCACAAGCAGATCCTTAAGCAACCAGGGCGGATATATAACTCAGCGAATTTCCTCGTGCTTTAGCTTTAATGGCGACATTCGTGATTAGCTCCTTTTAAATTGTATTTTCTATTTTTTATTTTTTTATTCATTTTTTTTTGTGAAAGGGGTTGTTTTGTGAACCAGATGTGATACTCGGAGCCCCTGCGCAGAGAGCGACTTTTTAAATTTGCTTTCGTAGCATTCACATCCGACTGATAGGTTTTGATGTGGAATAAATCAGAAAGAGATCGAATTCGAAGTAGACTATAATATCCGATCGATTCACCAAAATGCGTTTATCTTTCAGTTTATTATGGATCCAAAATTGATTGAAAAGGAGATTTTCGATATAAAACAGAACTCGCTATGAATTTCGGAGTCTGGTAACAAATTTGAAATATGTAACAATTCACCTGCTAATTCGATCGGCCATAAATTTCTATATATCCCACTACGACATTTAAATTAATAAAGCGGGTATCACCAAAATGCGTGCGCGCTTTCGATATTGAACGCAAGAAAAAAAATGCAAAAAAAAAACAAACACAAAATCGCTAGAAATGTCAAAACTCGGGGAATTGCCCGATTTAAATTAATTCAGGTCAGCACATTCATTAATGAATGATTTTTATGCTTAATGTGTTATTTTACAAAACTTTGTTGAAATATCTTTTTCGCAACTCCCCTCTCCAAATTTCTGACAGTTTGGAGGAGGGAATGCGTAATTTTTTGATGGGTTGGTACTCAAATATACATTAGACATTAATTTTAACAGGAATTGTTTTTGAATATGCACCGTCGCACTGTCATCAGTGACGGGGCGATTAAGACACGGAAGTGAAAATATGAAAACTCCTGTATTATCTTCTTCAGGTGTAGTTTTACTTTAACAACTGTCTTTGGTAAATTGTTGGTACTGTCTTTTGCTCATCCTTCATCTATCAAACAGCTTAGACATGTTTGATTGGTTAAAGTCTCTTTTCGCAACTAAACGTCCATACAAAATACAAAATTTAAAAAAAAAACGTGTTGGTGTCACGGCACGAAATTTGGAAGAACTCACTAAAAAGGGGTGTGAGATATTTAAGGTAATTGTTTTTAAATTGAATAATATTTTTCGTAATTATACTTATTTTGTATTTTAAGTCAAAAGCGCATTATTCTTTCATCATCATTTGCATAATTATTTTTTTTAGCTATAAACTTCCACACCTGTTATTAAATTTGCTCAATAAAAAATAATAATTATCCTCTATCTAAAAAAAAAGATAATTTTTTTTATTTAACTCACTAACTTAAATTATTAATGATCACTCAAAAAATCTTATTTATCTCGTATAGTGATTTTTTTTTGTCACGAACACATTTTTTGTTTTGTTTTTTTTCCTTCCTACTTACTTACCATTCTGGCTTGTATTTAAAATATCTACTTTAAGACATTTTCTCTTCACATAAAAAATACACTATGTTTCTAAGTTGTAGTTTTTCTCGTATTTATATTGTCTCTCTTTCTTTTGTCAACTTAAAGAATTATTTAAAAAAGATTTAAAACACTTAGGTAAAATGTCCTAGCTTACGCAGAAATAACCATTTAAAGATTAAAAACTAAAAATGGTATCTATAACAAAAATCGGTAGGATAGCATTGTTTTGTTTTGTGAGTAAATTAGTTTTTACTTTTAGTTTTCAATCTTAGAAGGCAATTCTATTGTCATTCTCTTCTCACTAATTAGTTTCACTTACGGATACTGGACAATCAAAGTTTTTATTTTTTTAAGTTTAAAAAACTACTTTCAGTTTTGGTCTTTTTAATTAATACAATAACAATATTGATCTTTATTTTATTTAGAACAAACGTGAAAGCAACTCCAATTAACAAGTTGTTGAATTTTAATTTAAAAATACTAAATGAGGCCTTCTGTGTTACAATTCTATTGTTATTTAGTCTGAAGAAGTTCTTTCAAGGGTCGAAACGCATAACATTTTTCCATTTTGCCATTACCCACTCATAGTTTTTGCGTGTGTACTCAACAACTTTATACTTTATCAAAAAGTTTCATTATCTTATTTTTTGAGAAAGACATTTTTTTTTATTTCGTAGCGTGGCTTATTGAAGATTTTATTTTTTAAGAAAACATGGGTATGTCACGTTACCAACATACACTATCACAGCCATTACTTGAAAGTTGAATGAAACCAACATCACCTGGACTTGTAAAATATCAAATGACAAGCAGGAGTTTGGTGCTTTCTCATTCAATCGTCTCTCTTCTTACCTCAATTAAGTCCAACCTGTTATCAGTAAAATTCGAATAGTTAAAAAAAAACAAAAAAACATTAAAGCAGGAGTGGATAATTTTATTTTTTAAACACAAAGTTACTTATTTCATTCAGGCTCATTTATTACACTTTTTCAGGCGTTGTGCCCTGACTTAAAAATTCTAACCGGACACTTTTAATATTAGGTGAAGATTGTTTGTTAATTAACTGTATTTATTTGCATAAGAAAATTGGTGTTGTTAGTCATTAAAGTAAGTAAAGTTTGTTTTCTTTTACTTACTAACACAAATTTACTTAGTAAATTGAGTGTAAAGCTGGAATTGAAACAGGGTTACTTATGTCTAGTGATTGATAAATCATCATTACCTTGGGGGAAAAACAACAAAAATCATTGGGATTGGGAGTTGATAATGTGAAAGTAACGCAAACTAAAGCTAAACAGAGTGATGATAAATGTTAAATTGTTAATTAATGTTTGTGATCAAATTCAACCATGTAACGATTTTTTCATACACGTTTTAAAAAAAATACTTAGGAAAACATTGGGTTAAAAAGGCCTGAAAAAAACTTGAAAAACTTTTCATTTTTCTTACGTTTTACGACCACTACGCTGTACGGACTCTCCCATCATTAAAAAAAACAAAAAAAAAAAAACATTTTAAATAATCTAAAATTCTTTGAACTTAAATTTCGGTAAATCCTAAAAGTCTAATCCAAATTAAAATTAATTTCCATATATAAATAAAGTTTTTACTTTTTAGGCATTTTTAAAACCTTGGCACGTTTTCTCGTCACTCATCGAACCGCCATTTATAGACGAAAAAAAAATACGACAAATTTATTTAAAAATTCAATATACTAGATGTGTGTTTTAAAGTCATTTAGTAAATGTAGGGATTATTAATTAAACTGGATTTTGGTAACCTGTGGGGTCAAAATTCAACAATAAAACATGTATCTCACCCCTGACTTAAAAGGTGCGCGAAAAAATGAATATTAAATACTGAACAGTAACACTAAACAGTGAACACTAACACCAATAGTGCATTAGTCAAAACATTGGTATTTAATTTATGTTTAAAAATAAATTAACCTTGTATGTATAACCAATAGTTTAAGAATATAACTTTTATTCTATACGATTTTATTTTTCCTACTACAGTAGTATTTTTTAAATGATACTTTTGAGTTTAATACACTGCTTTTATTTTGTGTATTATTATTTTCATTCCTATTTGATGTCATAATACATTTAATTGCAGCCAATGTATTTTTTATTCTGAATTTAAGAGATATTGAATTATTAAAGTGTTGATTCAGAATTATTTCCTTTTTAAACATACCAAATATAATTTAACAGTTGCTTAAATGAAAAAAAAAATTAAAATTCTTTTAAAAAAGGTTCAGACTTGAAAATGTCATTAAACTTTACATTTTTTGATTCTTCACTCATTTTTCTAATTAATAAAAAAAAAATATCTTTATTAACAGCAATGAGATGAATTTGAAAATTGCACTGAAAATTTACAAGTTTTAAAAATAAATATGAAGTGTAGATTTTGATTTTCTGTCCAGTCTGAAAGAAAATAATGTTTCATTAAATTATGCAAGCACCATGTGTGTCAAAAATATTTTTTAAGTTTTATTGATATGGGACAAATTTATCCATATGTTCACACTTGATACTGCATAAATTTTTTACTGAAATAACATCTTCAAAGATTTTTCATTATATAACCCAAAAAATTTGGAGACCCCCCCCACCAATTAAAAAGTGCACACAAGATATTGAAAAGTGTGGGAGGAGGGGATGACAAATCCCACAAAATAATATTTCTACAACATTTCCTAATAAAATAACCTATTCAGTATACAATTCATTCATTAATGAATAAGTACTGAAAATTCTGTTTGAATTGGATAATTCCCTGATATTTGACAAAAATTTTAATGGTGATAGTGATTTTATTTTTTTCATTTTGGAAAAAAAAGCATCCATTTTCATAGTACCTAATAATAATAATAATATAGTTAAAGATAGTCTATAGATATATACATGAAATAAGCTCTGTATTAAAAATCTGTAAAATGCAAAAATACTTTTGATGTCCCTTATCAACAGAATGGACTTCTACTCATTCTGCCAAAAATATTTATAACAGGCCAATGAGTAAACCTGGAATAATTAAAAAAAACACATGCCCACATGATCTATAGTCAATTCCTGTATGTATTTTAACTTTTGAAGCATTTGTGAATATTATTTTAATAATGAAATACTTGTAACAGATAATTTTTGTACTCCTATTAACTATAACTTTTTCTGTTTTAGATTAACCCAAATGAATTGAGTATTGTCCTTGAAAATGATGGCACAAGTGTCAATACACAGTCATATTTTTCAAAACTACCTGAACAGACATCATTTATTTTTCTCAAAGCTGGGGAAACATGGAATGGACGTAATTATTACAGCATTTTATTATCATCTACATTTATTTTTAATTCTTTTTCTTTTTTAATATTTGAGATTCCCTGAAAAGTAAGTACTGTAAATTCTTGTTTTAACTAATAGAGGTGAAAATGGTGTCTATTAAATTCCAAAAGTTCATTAAATCTGAAGGTAAGCAAGGAAACCATTTTTGAATATAAAAGACTTTATTAGACTATACAGTATTTATACAATGTAAAATTATTATAATAAAAATATGTAATATTTACTCAACATTTTGACAGTGTACTTTATTTTGTTGAGGAGCCAAAATCTTACCTAAAATCCATCATAAATTGCCAAGGACATTTTTTATATCATAAAGAAAATGCCTGAGCCTATCCCAAGTTTGGATGTGTTTTTTTTCAGTGGACCCAATCTTAGCCTTGTTATATAACTTATTAAATCCCAAATCTGCTATACATGGGTCAGTTAAATGTAAGACTTTCTGTAATATACTTTAATAATTAAAAAAAGTGTAAAATAAAAGAAAAAAAAACGACAATTTCTACAAAAGCAAATTGTTGCTAATAAACTTTGATGATCCTTCCATGTTCCAGTAGCTCATATTCTATCAGACACAAAACAAGATTTTTATGGTTTATTTAGCCCTGGTTTTGGTATTGGCACTGGTTTCTCATTTTGTTATAATTATTTTCTTTTTTGTTATCTATTGACATTCAAAATCTATTTTTCATCACCTGTTATCCTAAGATGAAAGGTTGGTATTGCTGGTTAAAAGAATGCTGCAGATAGTGTAATGTTGTGTTTGATTCTCAAGCAAAAAACTCATAAAGAATCTAAATTTCCACTTGGCAAGTTTTCTCAATTAATCTCTGAATCTGAAATGCACTGTACATGAGAAACTGCCAGAAGAGATGAGAAACTAATTCTAGACACATTTTCTACCATTCAACTTTTGTTGGTTGATTCATAATTAATAGCTGTGAAATATGTAATTACTTTCTGAAAACCCTAGTTAGTATATGATGAAAATATAATTTTGCAGTATGCTATATTTATGGGTAAAAGCACTCAGTAAAAGATCCCACAATCAATTAACCACAGGTTATCTGTCAATTCCTTCAATGATAGCATCTTCAACAAAACCAAAAAAGATTATGAAACAGCCCTAAAAGATAGTGAATTTTCGGCTCAAATACACAACACATAGTACAAAAAATGCAAACAAAAAAAAGAAACATCATCTGGTTCAACCCACCATACAACAAAAACAAAAATAAGTATAGGAAAAATTTTCATTAAACTCATACACAACTTCACCCCCCCCCATCAAGCACTCTCCACAAGATATTCAAGAGAAACACAGTAAAAATCAGCTACAGTTGTACTTGAGTACATGACACAAATAATTAAAAAAAAATACTCAACAGAAAAATAACCAGCAAACCACCCACACAAACCAAACCCACCTTAACTTCAGAGCAAAGAATGATTGTCCCTTAAATGGCAATTGCTTGCAAAACAAAATAATATACCAAGCCACTGTAAAATCAGCACGTAACAAAGAAAAAAATCTACAAAGGAATAAGTGAGGGACTCTGGAAACAGACAAGTTATGCACACAAATCATCTTTTACAAATAGCAAATATGCAAACAGCACAATGCTTTCTAAACATATATAGGAAATTAAAAACCAAATTATACCAAAAATATAATGGAAAATAAAGAAAACAGTATCAGCTGACAGCAATAAATCCAAAAACTGTGAACTCTGGAGGAGAAAATAGCTATAATCATAAATTACTAAATAATTAATGAGAACTCATCTCAAAATGCAGACACAAACACAAATTATTACTATGTTATTTAAAATTCAAAAACTAAAAATTAATAGCTTCTAAAATACCACCATGAAATATGCAAATATAAGCACTATATTCAACGCAGATAATGTCATACACTTTAAACAAATAACATAACCAACCCAAAACAAAATAAACAAGAAACCTAAATAAACAAATTAAGTAAATAATAAACAAATTTATAAACTATGAATGAACATATAAATACAAGTAAATGTAATAATAATAATCAACAATAATTAAGTAATCAATAATAATGAGTAAAAAGTTACCAAGTAACTCCATTCAGATCCACAATTATTTCTACTCAATAGCCTCTACAATATTTTGAAACATAACCATTACTGCTCACCCAATAATCATCATTACAATAAATATTACTACCCATAATGCACCACTGACCTGCATATATAAATAGTTGTGTCAAAACATGACACACATGGCCTGAAGATTGCATTGAAGCATGAAACAGATGGTCACCACTTTGTGTGTATTAGTAGGATATGGAATAATATTCTAACAAAAGTGGAGATAATGAGACATATTAGAAAATCTTGTTCAGACAATGTGTTTCAACTCTTTATGGCAAGCATATTTAGGTGGAAATGAGAGAAAGCCATGTGTAAGGAAAGTGTGTTGGAATTTTGGAGGAAAAGGTAATAATTATCGAAGCCATTAACATCTGCTAGATTTTAAATTAGCTCACTGAGTAGATCTCCTTTATATATATATATATATATATATATATATATATATATATATATATAATGTGTTGAAAAATCCTTTATTTAAAATTCTTGCGTCTGGAAGTGCTTTAGTTTTCAGATTTTGCAATACAGTCTATTTAATTTGAATATAGCCTATATAAAATGGGGCAGCTTAAGAATAGAGCCCAATCATAAACATGATATCCCTTTACATTTCATAACACAGCTTATACATATACTCTAAAGGTAGTTTTATGTCAATAACATATACCCTGTAATTAGTTTTATATAAAATTTAATAAATTTTGTTTAATAACACAAGTCATGTAATGCTCACATGGATTTTTAAGTGGTAAAATTTCATGTAAAAATAATGTAAAGTATAAATACTTTCTGTATGTGTACAAAAATAAATGATAACTACTTGCAACAAGTATCTAAATGCAACACCAAACACTGCTTCTACATCAGGTGTGAGTAACTGGAGGGAGAGGGGAGAATACCGATGATGTGAGTGTGAGAAGGAAATTTTCCATTTGTGGCAAATCATGTCAGCACCTGAAAAATTTTCGGACTTTGGAAGTTTTCAGATTTTGGAATTTCCATTAAAGGATACTCCACCTTTATATACTGCATTGTGCAACTATTGCTTTTGCAGTAATTGGTGATATTATATATAAGCCCAATCTCTTAATGGATTCAATATTAAAAAAAATAATAGCCATAGTATCTGATTTATTATCCCTTCCACAAAAATTTCAATGCACTTCTCATACACAGTCTATAATATAATAATATCTCATTATCTCCTTATATATATATATAATTTTTAGTAATTTCCAAAAATGTTCATTATGAAAAATATTCATCTTATCATCTTTATGCAATTTAGCAAGTTGGAAAGTATATTGTCCATAGCTAAATGCTGATTGCAGCAAGTATATTTCAACATTTTTTAAAGTTTGGTATTAAGGTTTATTTATTGTCAGTGGGCAGCATAAGTAGAATCATGAATGGGTTAGTAAATAATAAATTAATATATTTTAAGTAAGCATAAAAACTTATGTAAAATTTATTTACATATAGATAACAAAATCTAAATTGGTTTATTACAATATTTAAATTACTCATCCCAGATACTCATACTTTTCTTATTTCATATCAGAATATCAATTCTGTTATTTTGTATTTTTAAAATGGTGATGATGATTGTTGTCATTAGCATCAAACTGTTGAATGCTGTCCTCCCTATGGAAATGCCTATGACAAGATTTATGACTTAATTTTTCAGTTTATGATCTCATCAGTGAAGTCTTGGCAAAATCAGACTCCACAATCTTGTCAAATGATGAACGTAATAGATTGCGGTCTTTTCTTCTTGAACATGAAACAATGAAAAAATGTAATCAGATTCAAGAATCGGTAAAAGAGGAAGAATGTAATGTCACAGCTGAGACAAATACCGATCATGAAACTTGGTTTAATGGTAAGTTGAATGTTACAACTGGCTTCTCTGTAATAATGTAGAATGTTGATATCTTGCTTGCAGTTCACAGATGAGGTCACTATCTGGCAATATAGTTAAATTAATATCTTAATTCAGTTTTTTTATCAGGTGTATTTTTCATTCTTTAATATTTAAGGAGTGATTTATTAGTTATAAATTACAAATCTGTACTTTTCTTTGTGCTTTTGATGCTGTCAATACATTTCAGTTAATTTATTCTGTGGTATTCTAGGGAAGAAATGATCTTTTATTTTCTGACAATGTAATGTGAAGAAAAAGAAAAAAATGACAGCAAACAAATTTAAATCTAGAGATGGAAAACTAGAAGGGATCAACCAAAAAGAGAATGAAAGACATAAAGAAGAGATTTAATTGTTGGGAGAAATTTGACATGTTAATGACTCTTAGACAAAAACTCTACATTTTCATATAATGGTATATGTCATGAAATGAACTTTGGGGTGGGGGATTACATGGAGAGACGCCAACAGTGTTGTTTGGCCCAGTTTCTTTTATCACTGTTTTGTCTTCCTGCCACCTTGAATTGCTTTTAAATTCATAAGAATTTATTCAACAAAAGAGGGGAAAATTTAACATATCCAAAATACTCAGAACCATATTGACTGGACCTAGATTGCAATGCTTCTAAGAACTGGAAGCATTGGAAAAGAATGCTTGAACATTTTATTCTGGAATGTGGGGAGGAAGCGCAAGACAAGTTCTGATCTCTGATAAATTGAATTTTATCCAAGGTGTATGAGTACATGGAGGATTGTACAAATTACAAGGAAGCCATTCAAACATTGGACCAACTATATATCAGGACACCTAATGAGATCTCTGCTAGGCATCAGCTTCTGAACAGATGCTACAAGAATCACTTGAGAATTTTCTTCAGGAACTCTGAAATCTTAGTAAAGATTGCAACTATAAAAAAAAAGTCACAGTGGAACAATACAGAGAAGAGCAAATCAGAGATGGCTTTATAAATGGGATTTCATTCAATTAGGCAGTAATTGCTTGAAAATTCAACCTTGGATCTACAATTAGCCTTCAATCAAGCTCACTGTGAAGCCCTAACATGTTCATCTTTAAATGAACTTCATTGTAGTTTATGCCACCCAGGAGTTGCATAGATGTTACACTTTGTTAAATGCAAAAACCTTCTATATTCAATAGAAGATGTGAAGAAGTTTTGCTCTCAGTGTCAAATTTGTTCTGAACTGAAGCCAAAGTTCTTCAAACCTTTTGCACCAGGGGAATTAATAAGAGTATTGGGTCCCATGGAAAGTTTAAGCATAGATTTTAAGGGTTCCTTACCATCTAATACTTGTAATAAGTATTTGTTAATGGCTATAGATGAATATTTCCATTTCTCTTTTCATGTCTGGATGTCAGTTCAGCAATGTTGATAAAATGACCAAATTTTCAGCCTTTCTGGGTTCCCATTTTACGTTCACTCTGATAGAGGTGCATCCTTTATTAGCCAAGAATTAAAGTCCAACCTAACCCAGAAAGGAATATCCACAAGCATGTCTACTCCATACCATCCAACAGAAAATTCACAGTTTGAACAGTACAATGGACTTATTTTGAGAAATATTCACCTGGCATTAAGAACATACAATAAGGATCAAAAACTTTGGGAAATAGTTCTACCAAATGCTCTCCATTCTCTTTGTTCCCTACTTTCAACATCTACTAATACTACTCTGCATGAAAGGTTCTTCAATTTTTACCAACTCTCTTCATCTTTACCATTGTAGCTTGTCCCAAGACTTGTACTTCTAAGGAAAATGATAATTTTGTCAATAGGGCGGAATTGCTTGACATAAATCCTACATACACAAATATAAAGTACCCTTATGGACAAGAGTCCACAGTATCTCTTCAAGTCCTGATACCTTGTCCATCCACTGAATTGAATGGGAGAATATGTATCCTTAATATCCAACATGATTCTGAGGAATCTGGCAATCCTGATCTCAGTTCAGCAGTGCCCCAGCTAGTCCTGAAGGTGGTAATGTTCTTCTGAGGTTTTCATGAACACGAAAGGCACCAATAAATTATGAAGATATTGTCATATGAGTAAAACATTCTTCTCCTTCCTGCAGGAGGGTAGAGTGTTACAAAATGAACTCTTCTTTGGTGTTTTGTATGTAAATTTATGGTATGCAAATGAATATACATTTTCTTTTCTAAATTCTGCTGTATTTTGGGAGGAGAATTATGTGGAGAGACATCAATAATGTTGTTTGGCTCAGTTTCTTTTGTTGAATAAAGCCTTTCTTAAGGTTATCACCACCTCATTTTCCTGCTGTTTTTGAATTGCTTTTAAATTAATTTATGAATTTTCTTAATATCTGTGTTTTTTCACAAAATTCTATTTCATCTGTGATGGTGTGGTTGAAAGCAAATGTTGGAGGCCATCATGATATTATGTTTTTGGATTCAATTTTATTTAAAAAGTTATGACATTAATTTAAAGTTTAAACAAGATTACAGAAGATCATATCCAGGAAAGTAAAGTTAATGTTTAATGCATATGTATGATGGGATGCTGGAAGTTCTCAGCTCAACCATGAAGAGATTCCAAAATAGACTGATATATTGTCATTTGATCAGATTTCAAGAAATGAGTTGAACTGGAAACTTGTCAGTACTTCCTCATAAATTATGTTATAGGAAAGATAGCAATAAACATGGAAATATTTTTAAAAAATCAAAGAGACTAGCTTACTTGATAAGCTACAGTGATGTTTTTCAATGTTACTGTCATCCTTTAAGTTTTGTTGAGGAAAAAAGATTTCCACTCTCTTCTTTTTTTTAAAATTTAGGTATCAAATCCTATAAGACAAAATCAGATTATATGAAAAATCGTGCTCAAAACCGAATCAGAAGTTACTACATGAATGTAAGTATAACAGAACATTAATTCTTTTGGTTTTAGTGAATTAATTAATTTTTTCTCTTTTCTGCAATAATTCTATCTTTATTAAATATTTAACCTCAAATAATTTGTAAATAAAATATTTTTATCATTTAAATCTTTTTTGATCAAGCTGAGAATTTTTCAGCACTTCTTCATATTATGCAAAGAAAATTATCTTGGATCACACAGTTTTTAATATATAATAAAACAAATACTTATAAGAGTCTGTCAAAATAGCTGTGATTGCATAAAAGACATGGCAAAAGAGATGCAAATTAAAATAAAGTGGTCAGTGTTGGGAAAATGTGATTTATTTTTAAGCTGGAAATATTTTACATCATTTCAGCATTAAATTTTTAAGACAAAATATAGACTAAAGAAAAAATTATTAATAGAATTGTGCAAAGACAAAAATTGTTACTAAACATGAACATTTTTTATTTTAAAAATTATTCACAGAGATATAGTTTAAAATAATAGATAATAACTTTTCACAACTGACAAATATTAAAACAAAATTAAAATTGAACTTTAATGTTAATTAACATTATTGTAGTGACTTTGTGTAGTATAGGTAGCATGAGAGATCTAAGATTGGATCTGCATTGAGAAAGTGCAGGTTTTCCTTTTTATACTTATGGCTAAAAAATGTTTTCATGGAAAGATTTCACTTTCTATTATTGGTTGTAACATAGGCTGTTGTTTATATTACTAAACAGTTATTCTTCATATAGGAACTTCTCTTAAGTAGCTAATTTAAAAAAAACAAATCAAATGTAAGAATTGATAGTCAAGTTTGAAAACTTGAAGGTCACTGTATTGAATGAATCTTTCTCTGTTCTCAACTTATTTCTATCTTTCTCCATGTATATCTAACTATTTCAGTCTGTTTCTATTTTTTCTAAACACACACACACACACACACACACTTTGATAATGGCTGCAACTCAGTTTCAAGTAATGCCATCACTTGATTCATCTTCAAGTATGGGCAGCATGGATTTTAGTCCTGCTAGAGTTTTATGTTCTCTTGTGTAGATGTGGTAATGTTGTGCCTCTGTAGATGTACTTGTTACATAAATACTATATAATGTGTAATGAATGTAAGCAATATATACATATGCAGATATATACTTGTATTGCTGTTTATTTCCTTATTTAATCTATTTTTCTTTAGGCAAAAAAAAGGATTGAGGAGACAACCAACTTAGAAAATAAAGATGATCTACTAGACCTTCTGAATGAATTGTCTCAAGAATTGAGTAATAATCAATTCCATGGAGGTTACTTTGCACGGACTGATGCCAGTGAACGTATTTGTGATGAGATGGGCTGGTTTTTCTGTGAGGGACAATTTAATCAGAATGTTTGTGAAAAAAAACATAAAATAAATCCATATATGTCTCATACTCACAGAGTAATGTTTTCTTTATGGGAGTTAGATCATATGTAAGTATTTGTTTTTTAATCTTTTTCAACAAATAAATACTACTTTGATTAATTAGTGTGTGTGTATTCAATAGCGGTAACAGCTTTTTGCTACTTCTGCCTAAGTAGTGTATTACACAAATACACATCCACCCATTCTCTTCAACTAGCATGGTATGCCAGTAACAACTTTATTATCAAGACATTATGACAAAATGCAGTAAGAAATATATTCATGCCATTTATAAGGTAGTTGTGGAGAGCCATGATCGCCCACGTCCTGTAGGGACATGGCATAAATAAAAAGAATGTGAAATGTAAGCAATGTCAGCCAGAATTCAAACTCACTGATTCCATTTACTTTTTTTTTCTTTGGTTAATACTCTTAGGAAAGTCATGAATCCACTTTTCCCTGTAATCTCTCATTACTGTTATGATAGTTGAAAGGGGGAGAACAGGTGAATAAGCTTTTGGTAAACCACTCCTCAATTATCATTTCCATAAACAGACAATAGCAGCAAAATATCTTTAGCTTCATAGTTAATTTTGATAAGTGGTGGTGGGGCCCAGTTGACTTGTGTAAAAACAATTAATAATGTTCTTAAATTCTCTTGTTTATATCACTACAAGAAATTTATAAGCAGTGATAAAGTTTGTGTAAGTCCTATCATGCAACTAATTTATGTAGTAATATTAGATTTGTATTTCTACATATCTTATAAAAGGATTTGTTATTGCTATAATCTTTTTCAATTTATGGTATGCACTATTAAAAATGAACAAATACTAAAGGCAGAATGTTTTTTTTAGCCTGAATTAACAAAACTTAAAAAATCTGAATAGATTTGTTTCTTAAATGTTTAGTATGAAAAATAAATACCACATTTGGTGGCATACAAGACTATTTCTATTTAAATTTAATGCTTCTGCTGTTGTATGTATGTCTTGCTGGCTGTTGATACACATATGTGTTTTCACAATACTGTGAGATTTTATTTACTAGTGTTTGTGTTATAAACTAGCACAAGCTTAGTACTATTTTCAAACCATTGTAGATATATAATAGCATACAGTGCAACTTGTTTCATAACATTCTTATTATATTGTAGGTTGGAGTATTGTTTAATTAGTCTGTACTGCAAAGTACCCAGTTGAAACCAAAATGGCAGTGCTCATGTGAAATCGCTATCAGTATCTTAATAGTCATTTATTTCCAGTAAATAGTAATTTTTTTATTTTTCTCAAAAACTGACCAACATATCTAAGCAACAATGCTCTAATGAAAGTGTTAATGATATAGTATTATGGAGTTACAGCTTCAGTGCAAGTATATAATAATCTATTATTCTATCATACACTTTACATATAAGAGCTGGGACTTATTTTCAGGGCTATTTTTTGTCAAAAGTCATATGCCATTACAAAAGTGAGTCTTATGTTATCAAATAAAGTATATAATTTTTTAACTATTTATACATTATTTGCACTATATTTTTTTCTTTTAGATATAATTTCATATTTTGAAAATGTAATTAATAGCTCATAATTGCTATGAAACAAAAATAAAAGCACTTGATAAAAAAAACTTGGTTTCATTGATGACCTGAAATGTTTTCTAACTTTACTGCTGTAAAAAATATTGCAGTTATATTACAGAAATAGATATTTTCCTTTTATTGTATTTTTATTTATTCAAAAAAATATGCAGCAAAACAAAATATTTTTCTATTGAGTTGTCTAATTCTTGTCTTTAAACATTTGAAACCTGCTTTTCTAACTACTCTTGGGTGTCAAATATAGGAAGGTCAAATTAAGTGTGGGGTAAAGATCTGAAAATGTAATAAATGGAGTAGTTGGCAAATGGTTAGAAACAAATTTTTCAAACTATAACAAGATTTTAAAGATGATTTTATTATATAAATGCATTGTAAATGAAGAAGAAACGGATTTGTAAGTGGTCAGGGATTAAGATAAAGATTGCTGATAGAAGAGAGCTATTATGTGTATATTTTTCCATGTTTAAAATGTTATTTTTTTGGTGGGGATCAAGTTCAATATTCACTTGCCTATGTAGACATCATCACTCATTGCCATAGTAATCTGAGACATAAATTGTGTTTCATCAGATTTAGAGATGAATGTATTTCTTATTTAACATTTTGAGCTTTGCTTATATGCACAACCTAAATGCAAATTTTGTTTATTTTATTTTTACATAAAAAATGATGATGTTAGAAGTTAAAAATTTATTCTAAAACCTTGATCAAATTCTGTAAAGAATATATATCATTACTTGAAAAAAACGTTTTATTTGAAAATATTTGATAACCAATATGATCTTGATATTGTAAAATCTTTAAATTTATATTTCAGAATTGAAAAATCTCGTGTTGTCATCCCTACTCTTCTTGAGGCAGCCAAAAGAAAAGATGATACTCAAAAATTATCATGGCAAAGAGTGTATGATTTACTTTTCACTAGGAAAAATCTCAAATTAGTGCAGAAGGCATGTCATGATAAAGCTGCCCGTGAGAATACTCTGGAATGGAGAACATTTCTGATTGACTACCCATCTTAATAAGTCTTCACATAGCTTTTGGATCTGTTTATAATGTTTTAACAATGTGGGGATTTAATTTTTAAATTTCATGATTCATTTATGATCATTTTAAAAATATCATTTTCTGGATAATGACATTTTCTGAAAAGTGCCTTTTCTACTTTTTTTGACTTTGCTTCAAGATATTTAATGAAGTGCATAATGATATATTACAGGAAATGATTTATTTTTAACTTTTTAGAGGAAATATTTTTATCATTTAATTTTTAGGCAGGTAACTGTATTTTTCAATTAGAATTTAAGTCACTCTATTCCTCCCGAATAAGTAATGAAATATATTAATATAGTTTTAGTAATCAATTTTTTTAAATACAATAAATTTGATCTTTTTGTATTAACATTTGTATAAATTTTAAAACTATTTAATAAAACAATATTTTTGTATCTTTTATATATGTTTGATTTTTTTTTTTATCCCAAAATGTTTGAATATTCTTAAATGTAATGGTCATAGTCGTGGTAAAAGAATACCTTAGTCAGTAATTAATTTAACTATATCTGCCAACATAATACGCATTTAGTGTTCAAGATGTTGCACATATAAAATTTCAAAATGGTTTAGACTAATTTGTTTTTATTTTAATCCCTAGAATAAAACTAAGAGAGAAAGATAAAAACAAAGAGAATGGATTGATAGAGAAAGAATAAAGTGGAGGCAAAATAAGGAACTTACTCTTTTTTGATCTGTAATCATCCAATTAAAGATGGTTGATTAAGAAACTAGTCTATTCACTCTACATTTTATATGCAACATATTTGAATGATAAAATGAAAAGAGAAAGCTCCATAAAACTATTTAGATGCTTTCTATTCTTGCTAAGCACCCACCACTTGCCAAGATAATCAAATATCTTCTCAGTATGACTTGTTTTCAAATTACTATTTGAAGATAAAAGAATATTTTATTTATAAATTTTATTATATCATATCTTTCCAGTTGTTCACTTTGTCTTACAGACAAAAGCATTGTATGTTAGCATCAAATTTGTTGATTGCTTCTTTCAAAATAATCACTTCCATTCTTGTCATATGAGTTAGCCTTATGGGATAATCTAATTTGATACATAGCTCTTTAACTATTATTAAATATTTAAAAAGTTCATTCATTAATTAAATATAAATTTACTTTTAAGTTTTTACTTTTGATTAAGAAGAGAAAAATAATAATTTTCATAATTAGTGAAAAGAATACTTTAGCAAAAAATACTTCTCATGTTTTTTTCAGTTTATCGAAATTTGATAGGGAGTTAATGCCTCTTAATTTCTTTTGTTTAAAATAAGTGATAATGGTGTTAACACAAAATAGTTAATCAATTTTTTGATTAACAATTCTCATTACTTATTCATATTCTTACTGCTCATAAAATTCTGATTACATTTTAAAGAAATAAATTTTGGGGGAAAAAATCAAGAAATTAAATTAGAATGCATATCTAAGATATCAGAATGTCAAAATCATCTAATAGTTAAAATATCCAAATCATTACAGCATATTTTCTTAACAATGATAGTTCAGGTCATTAAAACTTCATTTCTAATATTCTCTTGAAATTGGATTTATAGAAATATAGTGGTATTTCACGAGTGTACTAATATAGGGGAAGCTGTTTCCAAAGCAAAGATTAAAATAAGGCAGTAAATATCTTAGTTTTTCAATGAGGTTTACAAATCATCTTAGAGCTAGTTCTGCACAATTAAAAAATGTGAAAGGTCACATGATTGCAGAAAATTAGTTGCAGGCTGCAAGGGTAAATATTTAAAGTAAATTACTAAGTATGAATGGGAAAGATACAGGTATATGGAGTGAGGGATGGTGAGAAAATTCTTTCTTTTTCTACAGAGGGTTAAAGGATTAATTCAATACAAAGACAGTGAAATATTGGTTGCACAAAGTCATGCTTCTACAAAACTGATTTTTGTTTTTTATGTGATCAGTCACTGAATTTATTCAGATGAACACAAAAAATTGACTATTTTAAAAAAAACCCTTGCAGGCCACATTGGGTAGCAATGTAGTCCATGGGCCATATTTTGTGCAAGCCTGGTCTAAGAAAAGAAATGTTTTATTGCTCCAGCATATTTGTAGTTATGGGAGAGTGACTTGCTTAATTGATTAAACATTCACTTTTCTCCAATTATTGTCCTATGCTATCAATAACATGCAAGAATAGAACAGAATGCAAGGTAATGTAGATTCTGGCCTTTCCTGAGGATTATAGTATGAAATAAACACAAAGCAGTTTTCAGCCAGACTTTGAGCATGAACCTATTTTTCTGATTCTATTTTCTGTACTGATTCTAAACCTGCTGCTGCTACCAGTACTACTATTTCTACCATTAATAAAAATAATAATTACTGCCCTTTTTTGGTGGGGTGGGAGGGGATATATATTTATCTGTATATGTAATGTATGGTAATATTCTAGTAAGAATATAATATTCAGATTACAAAATCATTGCATAAACAGTTTATCACAGAGATTATTACATTAGTTGTATATATTATTTTTCAACCAAAATGTTATTAAATATTATATTTCTCTTTCCAGAGTCCTTAAAATGAGGATTAACCTTGCAATTAAAATTTAACCCAGTACTGTATAATTCATAAGACTATTATATATATTGATCTGTTTGAACATGTATCCTCATCTTGGTTTGTATAAACACAATGTTACTGTTATGCACTTCAGGTTTGTTGGAATATTAATTTTTTTACAGACAGTAGCAGTAAATTCTGAAATAATCCATCCTTATGACACAATTTCTGCTAAATCTACTGACCCAGAACATGTGTACTGCCTGACACCGGTATTAAACTCACAACAACTAAGTAACTTGTATGACAATCAAGTAGTGGAATGTTAGTCTTAAATATAATTTCCTAAAATCAAACATTAGGTTTAAAACATTAAAATAAGACTTCCATATGGTGTCCATTTTTATGTAGTTGTCTCTGAATTATAATGGTCTTTTCGTAATTCCTCAATTTGGACCCAAATACTGCATCAACAGACTAAGTTGAAAATGCACAATTTTCTTCAGACTTCTTTTTACTCACTTTATTTTTGGGGTGGGAGCATATTAAGCATTCTTTCTTAGATGAAGTGAGTGAGAATGGGAAATTGGATGGAGGTCAATAGGGTATGTGCATACCTAAAATATGAGTATGCAAAGCAAATGGAGTGGAGAAGATTCAAGCAAGCATTAATTGACTTCTCTACTGCCATGACTATACTGTCTATTGATATAGGCTTATATCAAAACTTAGACAAAGATGATCCCTCTGTGTCTGTAATTCACACCCATGGGATTCAGATCACCCCCATTCAATTGAAGTTGTCAAAATTCAGGCCATTATGTTAAGGTGTGGAATAACATTCATTACAATTATCATTTTATCATTTTTGTTTAACCTACACATTCTGTAACACCATTTTTAAACTTTATTATTGTAGAAGTTATTAGAGTCTAGCATTTATGTCATTATTTTTCACTGTCGTTATTCATTCTACAAACAATGATTGCCATGCAAACTAATATTTAAAATCCATATCAACTAAATTTTGTTTTTGGCTTAAACCTTATATTAAATTATATAATGTTTTTAATGTTCACTACTAGTTGATAATTTGGGGAGGGGTATTTCTATTTTTTGCTATGAAAAAAAGTATAAGAAATTAAAAAAAACCTTCAAATGCTGCATATATTTTTAAATGAGTATTATTCAGGAAAAAAAATGTCAATTTTTCCCATTATTTGATTTGTATAATAATTAGAAATTATTGAAATATTTTTCTGTTGTAACTTTCTATAGGAAATATTAAAGGAAGGGGGTCACAGGCAACAATGTGTAACCTACTTAATGAGTTGAGATGAATGGATTGTAAAGCAGGCAAAGAGGGACAGTAGGAGTCAAACGTTGCTTAGAGCTACAATGGGTAGGAAGCTGTGAAGAGCCATGATCGAACAAGTTCTGAACGGACAGCACATTAAAAAAAAAGAATAAAGAAAGGGGAAACAACTATGATAGTTCTGTAACAATATGTTTTAGTGCAGTAGAATTATTTTTTTATACATTTCTAATCATTTATTTTTGTTTTCTATAGAATGAAATTTGACATGTTTAAAATAAAATAATTGTTTAAAATTGTGGAATCTGATTTGTTTTACAAATATTTTGGCTGAAACCTTACATTAACTATAAATTCATGTGATAAAATTTATAGTATCCATCAAAATGTTGGGATTGTTTATGTGTGGATCAAAGTAACCTCTGGGAAACAACAACCAATTATTTATATATGGCTACAGATTGCTTTTAATATATGTTATATTTTGTCTGATTCAGTTTTAACATTTAGTCATTGAAACAGTAAATACATTTGATGTTACCTAAAACATAAAAAAATGCTCATGAATTCAGCCAAATTAATAATAGGAAAATATTCAAAGTTAAGAAAAAGTTATATATAACAGGCTAACTTGGAATTTCTAAGATCTACAAGTGCATCATTATTTACAGAATAAAAATGTTATTTATCAAACCACTTGGATATTGTTGATATTACAAGTTTAATATTTATTTCTATATTCATCTATTTAAATTCTTTCTGGTAATTTTTGCATATATATATGAATTAATGAGATACTTTTTGTAAAAATATGCCAAATTATGATTCTCTTTCATTTTTAAATATTTAGTTTTACTTACTTTAAATCAGTTTAATGCATGCTTGTTCTATTTTATCTCCAGGGTAATAATTTAATCCCATAAAATATTTTAATAAAAGTGTACAAGATCTGTTTATCATTGTTGCACATTTTCTATTTCAACCAAAATGTCATTATTACACAGAATTAATCCCAAAATACATATAACTTAAAACCATATTATTTTAACACAGTATTATACTGACCAAACTTGAAATGTTGGCATCAATCTTTTTAAGGTGCTGTAAAATCAAACAGCAATGATAGATGCAGCATTCTCATATTGTAATACAGAACTAACTAATGATATTAGGATGTATTTGTAGGATGTCCTAGATTAGTGGTAATAATACTTAAGTTCAGAAAGTATACTTGGCCTCAGGATCTTGATGTAGTGCCCACAAAATAAGTGTATAAACTTATATACATGTGCACCACCAATTTTCCAGCAACTGACAGTCCAGCACCTCTTTCAATTGGATAAAATTACAAGCATGCATTTGAATTTCCCATGATTGTCAAACTAATTTACCAGGCAGATACAGCAGTGTGTTTAGTGTGTAATCACTTAATTGTTTCTAACAGTTAATGCTATAGAGATATGAGAGATGTGATGCATAATTAGTGGGTCAGAAGTGTATTGGATCATTATTATATGACTTTTGTTGATATGGCAAAATGAATAAACCTGCTACAGTTCTGGAATTGAGTGCCAGGGAAATAGTGGCATACCTGTATATCATGTTCTGTGAAAGCTTATCTTTATGTATATCTTAGCTATTGTATATACCAGTTTTATTACAATTTATTAATTACTGTATTTACTGGCCTATGAGATTTAGTTATCACACTATATACTTATATGAGAGTCAAGCTAAGTACCGAAGGCTGTGCAGATGGTGATTTTAAAATGAGTTACAGAGAGCTGTATTTTAAAAATTATCTCTACAAAAGGTTTTAAATTTGGAAAATACAATACAGTATTGCATCTGTTGTATTCAGGAATTTTGTTGCTATTATGCAAGGCTTTGAGTAGCCCTCCTGAAATGAGTGCACTCCTAGAGCATGCTCCTTTTTGCAGGAGCCAAGGAGTGGAGGGCTCCTTTTTTTTTCATAAAGAGCAGGAGTGGGAACTGCTCCACTTTATAAGAGTAAAGGAGTAATAATCCACTCTTTTTGCTGCTCCTAAACTAAAATAAAAAATTAAGTTGTAAAATTTGAAGAGTTGTCATCTGAATGGGAGAAATATTTATTTTCTTTTTAAGTGAGTTAATGCTGAAACACTTTAAGACAGTGTCAGTATTTTTCTTTTGATCTGGTTCAAAGCTAAAGATTAAAATTTTTGGTAGACAAATTGATAAAGTTTAAGTTTTATTGGCTGGTTTTCTATCCGCCATAATGTCTGTGAGTTTGTGTCAGTTAATTATATTCACAAGTGTCATTTCATTTACCAATAAGTTTGTGATTTTGTTTTCATAAATAATTGAAAAGACAAACTACTGAATCTTCAGCTTTTTTTTATTTTTAGAGATATTTTTGTAGACTTACACTTTATTTTGATTCCATCAACAAGTTTAATCATTTGGGCTACTAAAGTTAGCTAAATGTTTCCTTACTTTTTATGAAGGGACTAATTTCAGTTAGAAATACCTCAATCCCAATCAAATCTCATCCCTAAAATCAATTTCAAATCCAAATCAAATCCATTTGAATTGCCATTTTAAAATCCCAATCCAACCAACCCCTGTGAAGTTTGAAAACTGGCATTCCTGGAAAAATAACTTTAGATTTTCAGATTTTGGACAGTTTTTTTCTGTATCAAAAGTACCCTTTCTATAAGCTTAATTTGTACAAAGTTTAAACTTTGGAAATCAAAGTAGCAATTTTTGTTTCTATAGGAATATTGATGAATTTAAAAAATTGGCCACACTGTACATTTTCTAACTTCTTTTGATGGAACTTTAAAAAATCTGAGAAATATCAAATCTGTCCAAAATGTGTTATGTAGGATAAAGATAAATATCAATTTAAACAGTTTTCTGTTAACAAGTACCAATGATGTTCTTAGCCCCCCACACACACACTGCCAATGATATGCTTTAATCTTCTTGTAATGAACATTATTTTACGTACGTAGCTTGCAACAGTTAAATAAATAGATTAAGAACAAAAAACGTTTTTGTTAACTATTCTAAAAAAAAGTATGCACAATGACTCAAAAAATAATTTCCTTTTTTGCTTGCATGAAAATATTGTTTATCTAAATTAAATTTCTAAAATTTTCTACCCCTGACCAATTATTCTACTCATTTTTCATCAGCACACATAATAAAGAAATGAATTTTAAGGCTGAATTTTGTGGATAAATGGGGAATAATAAACTGTGTGCATAAGGTGAAAATATAATGTATCAATGGAGTGGGAAAAGGAATGCATTCCTTTTTTATGAAAGGAGGGGAGCATGTTCTATTTCAGTGTGTAGGAGCAGGAGCCACTCCCGAATTTGAGGAGTACGTAAAGCCCTGGTATTATGTTTACTAAATTTTTCATACAGCCAAATAATATTCTCACAAACAATGGCTGCTCTATAAGAAGATAACTTGTATTGGTTGTAACCATCACTGCTTATTGCATGCTGAAAAGACATATGCAGGTACCAAATGGTTCTCGCTTGTCAAGTTTGTTCTATGATTTCTGATTGATCAATCTTGTTTTTAATTGGCATATATAACTTTAGAAAGAAATTTCTATGCTTAAACAGCATAATATATGAAAAGGTTCTTGACTTAGCTAAGGAGAGATAAAAAAAAGAATTAAATGTTTGGTCATATTTTGAGCTGAAGCTTTTCAACATCCATTTTTATGCATGCATGTGCATATATATATATATATATATATATATATATATATATATATATATCCATGTAAAATTCAAATGAGAACGAGTAGTCCAATTTCAACATTCGTAACATTCAATTTAAAAGAGGGCTTGATACAAAAATAGAGCAATATTCTTTATTTTAGGATATTACATCAAAAACATGTAAAAAAAACACTACACAAATGCAACCATGTTTTGATGCGTATTAACACATCTCATCAGGCGTTAGTAAATAACTGGTGAATAGACAATTTATTGAGATTTAAAAACAAGATACAACCTCTTTTCATGAGAAAGGGAAGAAAAAAGAGTAAGAAAGAAAGAAACAAGATATACCCTCTTTTCATGAGAAAAGGAAGAATAAGAAAAAGAGTAAGAAAGAGAGGAGATAATTGCAGAGTTTGTTTTGTTTTTATTCAGATCAATCGGAATGGCCTATGCTAAATTCAAAGTAAGGGGAAAAAAACGAAAGTTAAGAGGCAATCATATGTAAGAGGTTTAGAATTGTAGACGACATCCACATGTCATATACGGTTTGGATGTAAAATGGCTACAATGTTATACATTAGACAATGTCATTTCTTATGAAAGATACTCAACAAACTACATTCCCTGTGAGTTAAAAAAACTACATTCCCTGTGAGTTAAAAAAAATCTCATTTTTGTAGTTGGTAAATAAACAAGACCTTTAAGGAACAGATGGAAAGTTTAAACAAATATATCTAACAAAATTATTAAAACATACTAAAGGGTCTTTATATAGGATGTTAATAAAACCAATCAATGCAAAATGTCAGCTGAATGCCAATACATCAATCCTAAATATTGCCAACACTACTAGAAGATTAATGTAAAAATTATACTACGTCAAAATTGATCTTACTAACAGAAAGATAAGCTTTATATGGATGCAACAAACTAAAATCTAAGAAGAAGCAATTGTTAAATTTCAAAGATTTGAATTAACCATTAATTGTAAACATACTATACCTTTGACTTTACAATCTTGCTAAATTTTTAATTTTGACATTTTGCATTGATTGGTTTTGTTAACAGTTGCATTCTATTTTATTTTGTATGATCTATATGTTTTAATTTTGTTAGATTTATTTGTTTAAACATTCCATCAGTTTCTTAAAGGGCTTGTTTATTTACTAATTATAAAAATGAGATTTTTTTTTTCAACTGGGAACATAGTTTGTGGAGTATCTTGTTAAATTACCTTTCATCTTTCATAGGAAATGACATATTCCAATGTATAACATTGTAGCCAGTTATATCTGGATGTCATCTACGATTATAAATCTGCAGGTCATGACCTCTTATATATGATTGCTTCTTAACCTTTAGGGTTTTTCCCCTTACTTTGAACAGCATAGGCCATTCCAATTGGTTGAGCTGAATTAAAACAAAACAAACTTTGCAAGTATCTCCTCTCTTCTTACTCTTTGTCTTATTCTTCCTTTTCTCATGAAAAGAGGGTGTATCTTGTTTTAAATCTCAATAAATTGTCTACTCAACAGTTATTTACTAATGCCTGATGAGATGTGTTAATATGCATTGAAACATGATTGCATTTGTGTCGTGTTTTTTTTACATGTTTTTAATGTAATATCCTAAAATAAAGTGTATATATATATATATATATATGCAAGAAAATTATTCAAAAGAAATCTAAAATAAATAATAGAATAAAATATTAAACAGAGAGACAATCTTAGTGGAATTTAATACTTCTTGAATATTCAGGCTGGTAAGCAAAAATAAATAAATATTCTGTTTAATAAATAAATGGAGCATCTATTCAATGAGTATCCACTAAAAATAATGTTAAAATGACAAAAATCTGTTGGGCTGATAAATAAAATCCATTACTTTAGAAAATTACTTTGTTTGGATACAAAACTGAACAGATGTGAAAATTTTGAGGAATTTAATATGAGAGGGATTTCACTTAAAGGCATGTTTCAAACTTTGCTTGATCAGCTAGGCTGCTCTGTGGCAGTGTTGGTTAAGGCACTTATCTAATGACATTTTTCCTCTACCCAGAGGGATTCAGGTTCAAGTCCTGCCCTAAAGTGCATATTTTTCTTTAGTAAGATTTCTGGAATATTCAGGTTGATAGATGAAAATAAATAAAAATACTGTTTAACAAATAAATGAAACATTTACTCAAATATAAGTAGTATCCACTAAAAATAATGTTGAAAATGATAAAAATACACATGTAAGTGTACCCTATTTTACAATATACAATACATAAGTTTCCAAAATATAAGAAAGTATCAGAATACAATCATATAATTGAGCACTAAAAGAATCAGAATGTCTTGAGATGAGAGGAAATTCTAAAATTTAACTTGCTGAAATATATAGAGGCTAGCAAATATGAGGTGATGCTGAAAAGTTCTTAACCTGACCCACTTCATAAAATCTGACCAAATGTCAAGTTTGGGGGTGTAAGAGTGCATCTTCATCAGCACCAAAAATATTCACGACAATACTTCGTACAATAAAACAATGTATGCTCTGTGTGGAAGTACGTGTGTGTCTGAATACAATGCATGTGAACAGGCATGTAAGACACTCTTTACACAAATTTATCAATGCAGTGTATTATAGATAGAATGTTATAACAGAACATTGTAGAATATTATAATAAAATATTGTAGTGTATTATAATAGATAGAAGATAATATATTGAAAGTCAAAAAGTAAATTGAGAGTTTGATGAAACTGCAAACAATAAACAGTACAAAAAGTATTTTCATAAAATATGTCTCTTACAGGCCAGGTAATAATGACTAATAATAAAAATTTTTAAAAATCTTAACATCATAGACAATAAAATGAAAATATTACATGTAGATAATCATATGCGAATGATGTTTATTGCAAACATAGAAATATTAACGAAATCAAGGAGACTTGATTGTTAATCAAATATTGATTAGCTACAAGGATGTTTTTCATAGTTGCTTTCATCTTTTCTAGATGTAGATAATGTTATGAGGATGATGGCAATAAACATGGAAATATTAACGAAATCAAGGAGACTTGATTGTTAATCAAATATTGATTAGCTACAAGGATGTTTTTCATAGTTGCTTTCATCTTTTCTACATGTAGATAATGTTATGAGGATGATGGCAATAAACATGGAAATATTAACGAAATCAAGGAGACTTGATTGTTAATCAAATATTGATTAGCTACAAGGATGTTTTTCATAGTTGCTTTCATCCTTTCTAGATGTAGATAATGTTATGAGGATGATGGCAATAAACATGGAAATATTAACGAAATCAAGGAGACTTGATTGTTAATCAAATATTGATTAGCTACAAGGATGTTTTTCATATCTGCTTTCATCCTTTCTAGATGTAGATAATGTTATGAGGATGATGGCAATAAACATGGAAATATTAACGAAATCAAGGAGACTTGATTGTTAATCAAATATTGATTAGCTACAAGGATGTTTTTCATAGTTGCTTTCATCCTTTCTAGATGTAGATAATGTTATGAGGATGATGGCAATAAACATGGAAATATTAACGAAATCAAGGAGACTTGATTGTTAATCAAATATTGATTAGCTACAAGGATGTTTTTCATAGTTGCTTTCATCCTTTCTAGATGTAGATAATGTTATGAGGATGATGGCAATAAACATGGAAATATTAACGAAATCAAGGAGACTTGATTGTTAATCAAATATTGATTAGCTACAAGGATGTTTTTCATAGTTGCTTTCATCCTTTCTAGATGTAGATAATGTTATGAGGATGATGGCAATAAACATGGAAATATTAACCAAATCAAGGAGACTTGATTGTTAATCAAATATTGATTAGCTACAAGGATGTTTTTCATAGTTGCTTTCATCCTTTCTAGATGTAGATAATGTTATGAGGATGATGGCAATAAACATGGAAATATCAACCAAATCAAGGAGACTTGATTGTTAATCAAATATTGATTAGCTACAAGGATGCTTTTCATAGTTGCTTTCATCCTTTCTAGATGTAGATAATGTTATGAGGATGATGGCAATAAACATGGAAATATTAACGAAATCAAGGAGACTTGATTGTTAATCAAATATTGATTAGCTACAAGGATGTTTTTCATAGTTGCTTTCATCCTTTCTAGATGTAGATAATGTTATGAGGATGATGGCAATAAACATGGAAATATTAACGAAATCAAGGAGACTTGATTGTTAATCAAATATTGATTAGCTACAAGGATGTTTTTCATAGTTGCTTTCATCCTTTCTAGATGTAGATAATGTTATGAGGATGATGGCAATAAACATGGAAATATTAACGAAATCAAGGAGACTTGATTGTTAATCAAATATTGATTAGCTACAAGGATGTTTTTCATAGTTGCTTTCATCCTTTCTAGATGTAGATAATGTTATGAGGATGATGGCAATAAACATGGAAATATTAACGAAATCAAGGAGACTTGATTGTTAATCAAATATTGATTAGCTACAAGGATGCTTTTCATAGTTGCTTTCATCCTTTCTAGATGTAGATAATGTTATGAGGATGATGGCAATAAACATGGAAATATTAACCAAATCAAGGAGACTTGATTGTTAATCAAATATTGATTAGCTACAAGGATGTTTTTCATAGTTGCTTTCATCCTTTCTAGATGTAGATAATGTTATGAGGATGATGGCAATAAACATGGAAATATCAACCAAATCAAGGAGACTTGATTGTTAATCAAATATTGATTAGATATAAAGATGTTTTTCACAGTTGCATTCATCCTTTCTAGATCTAGATAGTGTTATGAAGACAATTAACAAGTCTGTTGCATTTTCTTAGTAAATCTATTTTTCTCATTATTGTAGCTTAGTGTTGATGTTTCTACATAACAACCTATAAAAAATCAATTTTACTCGATAACAAACACATGATTATTACAAGTTATAATAATATTGATAATTTTTCCTCAATGTCAGAGGAATTTATGTTTTTATTTATTTCATTTATTTTATTTGATTTGATAAATGTTATGAAAATCTACTCGTTATTATGGTAATTCTAAATTAATTTATCGTTTGCTTTCCTTCGAACAACTTGCATGAAACTGTTGCAGTAAAAGTTATGGATGTCAAGGGTCAACTAAAGAAGCCCAAACATACAATATCTAACCTTTAAATAAAAAGTGTCACTCATGATCTGTTTGTCTCAAAACTTCTAACCTAATTTCCAAGTCATGACAAGATGATCTTTCTGAATAAAGTTCTGAGCTGATTTTTCAACAAAATTTGAGGGTGAAGGAGTGTGACCAGGAAATAAATTTACAAAGTTTTCCTCATTGTTTAAACACTGCTTATTTATATTTTGTCATGCCATCATTTTTAACCATTTTTATTTCTCCCCCAGACAGGAAATCGTTGTCACTGTTTCAACTGGGAGAAACATGATTTATTTTGTATTGTCACATTGATTGAAAGATTTTGACTTTGAGTTGAAGAGAAAGACATTTTTATAAAACAAGTTTCCCAATAATTACATTTAGTCTACTTAGAGGCCAAATTTGCCTGAAGCTTTATACATTTTTTCTATAAGTCATTATTTTTAGAGAAACTTTAACAAAAATATTTTTGTTTTAATGCATACATGTCTGGATTGAAGTAAAAATTCTTCAGACATTTTAGTAAGAGTTGTTCAGAAGAGTTTCTTCTGAAATATATAAGTAACATATAGTTTAATTCCATACATGTTTTTATTATATTTGTATAGATGGATAAAATGATAAATTTCTGTAGTTTAGACATATAGATATAAACAGAGTGACAGAGAGAGAGACATTGTGAGTAAAAGAGGAAGGAGACGAGATTCAGATAGATATTGCTGTAATGTCATCCATTCAAAATAGCCAAAAATGAGAAAGGCTAGAGTAAGAAAATCAAAGGAACATAGGACTAGGCAGAGGAAACAAAGAAGAAGAGGTTTATTAAATACTCCTACAGAGGATTTCAAAATAACTGAGAACTAGGAAGGCTGTAGCTAGAATATCAAAGGAACAGAAGACTAGGCAGAGGAAACAAAGAAGAAAAGGTTTATTAAATACTCATAGAGAGGATTTCAAAATAAGTGAGAACTAGGAAGGCTATAGCTAGAGTATCAAAGGAACTGAAGACCAGGCAGAGAAAACAGAGAAGAAGAGGTTTATTAAATACTCATACAGAGGATTTCAACATAACTGAGAACTAGGACGTCTGTATTTAGAGAATCAAATGAACAGAAGACTAGGCAGAGGAAATAAAGAAGAAGAGGTTTAGTAAATACTCATACAAGGATTTCAAAATAACTGAGAACTAGGAAGGTTATAGCTAGAATATCAAAGGAACAGAAGACTAGGCAGAGGAAACATAGAAGAAGGGGTTTATTAAATAGTCATACAGAGGATTTCAAAATAACTGAGAACTAGGAAGGCTAGGGTATCAAAAGAACTGAAGACTAGGCAGAGGAAACAAAGAAGAATAGGTTTATTAAATACTCATACAGAGGATTTCAAAATAACTGAGAACTAGGAAGGCTACAGTATCAAAGGAACAGAAGACTAGGCAGAGGAAACCAAGAAGAAGAGGTTTATTAAATACTCATAAAGAGGATTTCAAAATAACTGAGAACTAGGAAGACTCTAGCTAGAGTATCAAAGGAACAGAAGACTAGGGAGAGGAAACAAAGAAGAAGAGGTTTATTAAATACTCATAGAGAGGATTTCAAAATAACTGAGAACTAGGGAGGCTGTATTTAGAGAATCAAAGGAACAAAGGACTAGGCAGAGGAAACAAAGAAGAAGAGGTTTATTAAATACTCATAGAGAGGATTTCAAAATAACTGAGAACTAGGAAGGCTATAGCTAGAGTATCAAATGAACAGAAGACTAGGCAGAGGAAACAAAGAAGAAGAGGTTTATTAAATACTCCTACAGAGGATTTCAAAATAACTGAGAACTAGGAAGGCTGTAGCTAGAATATCAAAGGAACAGAAGACTAGGCAGAGGAAAGAAAGAAGAGGTTTATTAAATACTCATACAGAGGATTTCAAGATAACTGAGAAATAGGAAGGCTATAGCTAGAGCATCAAAGGAACAGAAGACTAGGCAGTGGAAACAAAGAAGAAGAGGTTTATTAAATACTCATACAGAGGATTTCAGAATAACTGAGAACTAGGAAGGCTGTATTTAGAGAATGAAAGGAACAGAAGACTAGGCAGATGAAACAGAGAAGAAGAGGTTTATTATATACTCATACAGAGGATTTCAAAATAACTGAGAACTAGGAAGGCTATTGCTAGTGTATCAAATGAACAGAAGTCTAGGCAGAGGAAACCAAGAAGAAGAGGTTATTAAATACTCATACAGAGGATTTCAAAATAACTGAGAACTAGGAAGGCTGTATTTAGAGAATCAATTGAACAGAAGTCTAGGCAGAGGAAAGAAAGAAGAGGTTTATTAAATACTCATACAGAGGATTTCAAAATAACTGAGAACTAGGAAGGCTATAGCTAGAGTATCAAATGAACAGAAGACTAGGCAGAGGAGACCAAGAAGAAGAGGTTTATTAAATACTCATAGAGAGGATTTCAAAATAATTGAAAACTAGGAAGGTTATAGCTAGAATATCAAAGGAACAGAAGACTAGGCAGAGGAAACAAAGAAGTAGAGGTTTATTAAATACTCATACAGAGGATTTCAAGATAACTGAGAAATAGGAAGGCTATAGCTAGAGTATCAAATGAACAGAAGACTAGGGAGAGGAATCAAAGAAGAAGAGGTTAATTAAATTCTCATACAGAAGATTTCAAAATAACTGAGAACTAGGAAGACTCTAGCTAGAGTATCAAAGGAACAGAAGACTAGGCAGAGGAAACAAAGAAGAGGTTTATTATATACTCATACAGAGGATTTCAAAATAACTGAGAACTAGAAAGGCTGTATTTAGAGAATCAAAGGAAATTAAGACTAGGCAGAGGAAACAAAGAAGAAGAGGTTTATTAAATACTCATACAGAGGATTTCAAGATAACTGAGAAATAGGGAGGCTATAGCTAGAGTATCAAATGAACAGAAGACTAGGCAGAGGAATCAAAGAAGAAGAGGGTAATTAAATTCTCATACAGAAGATTTCGAAATAACTGAGAACTAGGAAGACTCTAGCTAGAGTATCAAAGGAACTGAAGACTAGGCTGAGGAAACAAAGAAGAAGAGGTTTATTAAATACTCATACAGAGGATTTCAAGATAACTGAGAACTAGGAAGGCTGTAGCTAGAGTATCAAAGGAACAGAAGGCTAGGCAGAGGAATCAAAGAAGAAGAGGTTAATTAAATACTCATACAGAAGATTTCAAAATAACTGAGAACTCGGCAGGCTATAGCTAGAGTATCAAATGAACAGAAGACTAGGCAGTGGAAACAAAGAAGAAGAGGTTTATTAAATACTCATACAGAGGATTTCAAAATAACTGAGAACTAGGAAGGCTGTAGCTAGAGTATCAAAGGAACAGAAGACTAGGCAGAGGAAAGAAAGAAGAGGTTTATTAAATACTCATACAGAGGATTTCAAAATAACTGAGAACTAGGAAGGCTATAGCTAGAGTATCAAAGGAACAGAAGACTAGGCAGAGGAAACAAAGAAGAAGAGGTTTATTAAATACTCCTACAGAGGCTTTCAAAATAACTGAGAACTAGGAAGGCTGTAGCTAGAATATCAAAGGAACAGAAGACTAGGCAGAGGAAAGAAAGAAGAGGTTTATTAAATACTCATACAGAGGATTTCAAAATAACTGAGAACTAGGAAGGCTATAGCTAGAGTATCAAAGGAACAGAAGACTAGGCAGAGGAAACAAAGAAGAAGAGGTTTATTAAATACTCATACAGAGGATTTCAAGATAACTGAGAAATAGGAAGGCTATAGCTAGAGCATCAAAGGAACAGAAGACTAGGCAGTGGAAACAAAGAAGAAGAGGTTTATTAAATACTCATACAGAGGATTTCAGAATAACTGAGAACTAGGAAGGCTGTATTTAGAGAATGAAAGGAACAGAAGACTAGGCAGATGAAACAGAGAAGAAGAGGTTTATTATATACTCATACAGAGGATTTCAAAATAACTGAGAACTAGGAAGGCTATAGCTAGAGTATCAAAGGAACAGAAGACTAGGCAGAGGAAACAAAGAAGAAGAGGTTTATTAAATACTCATACAGAGGATTTCAAAATAACTGAGAACTAGGAAGGCTATAGCTAGAGTATCAAAGGAACTGAAGACTAGGCAGAGGAATCAAAGAAGAAGAGGTTTATTAAATACTCATACAGAGGATTTCAAAATAACTGAGAACTAGGAAGGCTGTAGTTTGAGTATGGCATTTAGTTACAGAACGGAACAACTTTAGTTAACCAAATTCTAATCAAATCTTTCTGTAATGTGGCTACTTGACATATTTCCATGTATGAGCACTCCATTGCATCATAATTGGGAAGTGCAGGGTGTACTTACTCCACAATAAATATGAATATTGATACATTGCAAAGATTTACTTCTGCCATGTATTTAGACATTCTTGACCAAATCCAAAGAAAAATCCAGAATTTTATTGGTCCTGATGTGGCATATCAGCTTCAATCACATTTTTTTTTTGATAGACGTAACCATAATAAATACAGTGGGAATAGTCAACTTCTGTCTCCTTAATTTCTGTTTTATTGTTCTCTCTCCTTAATGATGTTTGTTTCTCAGATTATCTCACACTTAGTAACCTTTTGCATCTTTATTGTGCTGCTTGGGGTGAAGTGATTAAAAATAAATAAACAAACTGAGATATATATGAACAGAGTGAAATAGATAATGGATATATATAGATATACAAGGCAATGCTCAAAAGTTCTCAGGCTCACTCAATTCTCAAATTCTAACCATATTAGCAAACATAAGAGTTTTCTTTAGGAAGGACTTGGTGAGTTTGAAAACTTTTTAGTAGCTGCTGATAGGTATGTGAATGTAGTCACATGCATGCACATACAAGCATAAAAAATGAATATATGTATATTTTATTCCATTTATTTCCTTGATGATAGTACAAAGAATTAACACAAATTACATAGATATGTAACCTATGAAAAATTTTTCCATCAATTTTTCAAAATGGAAGCATATACACATTTTTGTGTGTGTGTATGTGTGTGTGTATGTGTGTGCATGTAATTTATTTTCAGTTCATGTGAAAAGAACCAAAGTGAATGGAAAGATTTATTTCGTTGCACATGTTTATATACAAGAGCAAGGATGTCATTGGTTTATCAAGCCTTTCAAATTAGAGAACATTCATGAATATTCATCAAGGAAATGAAAGGTCAGTCAAAACATGTGGAGGATACTGAGTGTCATAATTCAAGGTCTGGTAAGACAAAAGTAAGTGGGTAATATACAAAAAATATTTTTTTTAATAAATGAATATTGTTTAAATTGTGATCAGATTGTTATGGATTGGGATGGATGTATGTGCTGTTCATCTTCAAAAACATGAGGTAATGGATTTAACCATTATTTTTATTTTTTAACATTTTTATGGTTGTGCACGTTAACTTGGGAAAGTAGTAATTCTGTCAGGAAAGTTGAAATTTGAAAGAAATTGGAGTGTAGATTTTGATAAGATCTGATAATGGTAGTCTCAAGAATTTTCCATCTGAGTAAATTACTTTCTCTTTTGATAAGTGTGTGGCATTTTTTAGATTAAAATTGTTGTTGAATTTTTTTCTGTGTATGACTACTGCATTTGATAAATTGTTATGTATGAAGATCCCTTTTCTATTCATAGATATATTTTTTTTAATTTCTGCATGTTTCCTCAATGTATTGTGAGGAACAGTTTTGTCAATTTATTTAATATATGCCTGCTTCTGATCTTTTATTGTTAATCCTATGATTTATATGAATGTTTTATCATGTTTTAGCATCTGTTTAAAATTCAAGTAGATATTCTTAATTTCCTAAGTTTAAGCATCTGGCAGTTAAGATAGTAGTCATACTTGTCTTTATTGTTATAAGTGTATATTAGGTTGGCTAAAGTAGCAGTGGAAAGACCAAAAACCAAAAAGGTTCATAAATTTCATCTTATATAGTAAGAAATTTATTTAATAAGTTAATTTATCTTTATTTCAAATTAGAAAACAATGCCTTTTAATATGGTAGTCAATTTTGTATCAATACAATCATTATAGTGTAAGTATATTTACTACTGAAAGTATACTGTAAAATCTTTTTCAAGTTTTTATAAATGTTTTTTTTTATATTTCACTTTTCATACAAGTCTTATCTGAGCATAGATGTCTTTAAGCAATATTAATATGATGTCAACTGTAACCATAATTGTAGCAACCTCAGAATTTAAAAAACTTATTTTTTATAATTCTGGACACTAAAATTCCTGCTTTTTGAATAACAGGAAATGTCTCAAATATATTTTGTTTTAAAAAATTAGATAAATTAAAAAATGGGTACTTGAAAGACTGTCAGAAAATTCCATTTAAACATACCAACTGCTATAATTTAAAGGCAAACATTATAACAATAAAAATTATTTTTTTTGCATAAATTAACCAAGCATTTATGTATATTTTTTGTACTAATAATGAAGGGTACAAATAAAAATAGTTGCTATGCATAACATTTTATGAAGATCAACTTATAAAAGAAGAAACTGTGGAAAATGGGGTTAACGTCATTCCTATGTCTGACACACATCAGGGACACCTCTGTAAGGATTGATGAAGGAAAAGGAATATTCCACTATAACAATTCTTATCCAGTATTAGTAGAATCAATTATCTGAACTAATACTGATATAGAACAGCATGAGAAGACAGGTGGGCTCCATGTTATAAATGCAAAACAATATTATGTATAAATATACAAATATATGTAATGGTCTGAGTAGAAGTTATAAAAAATTAAGTTGTTCATGTCACTAAGTTATTACATATTGAAAATAATAAGCAAGACAAAATACTGACAATGTAATGAAATACTCTTATTTGAATGTTACAGTATTTCACCAAGGACAGCCATATTCATCCACTATTTCTTAGACCATATGAGATAAGGAAAAGGATGTTCATCTAATTTGCCTGCCAGTTTTCCTACTCAAACAGGGTTCTCACATGAGACTTATATGTAAGGGTAAATAATCATTTTTTTAAATCCCTACACAATAACATATCTATATAGTAAGTGGTACTCTGGGTACTATCACAAAGATTCCAGAGGTTAAGGCCTGAATTGAAGATTTCAGGTAGGATATAGAGCTTCTAGATCAAGACAGGGATAACATCAACAACAATATTCAGGAAGGTGCTGGAGAATTGTAGAAACTTGTTACATGATCCCTCAAAAGCTTAAGTGTGAAAAAGTAAGTTTATGAATAAAATAACAATCATAATCATTATGAACACAATTATAATAACAAATATAGATAAATTATAACTAAATTTTTAAAGGGAACTATGATCACCCACAGTCTGAAAGGATATAACACAGAGAGAATTAAACTAATAACACTAGTATATCTATGATAAATGTATGATTATAACAGTAAATGATAGTGTTAATAACAGTAATATATAATGTAATATCAAATGTAAACAAAAGAGGTAATATTCATGATGATGATGATGAATCTTTATAATAATTCATTGTTTAGTTTCATGAAAAAAATTTTTAATTTTCCAGAAGAGGTATGTCCACATCTGCTGAAATCTCTCAGGTGGTTAGTGAGGGAGAGGAATGCTTTTACAGGCAGACTACAGAAGAGAGTCTGACAGCTGGTGGAAGCTCTGGCTTTATAGACATTATATCTCCATTCTGCCTACTCATCTGCCTCTTTTTCTAACCAATGCAAAAAGTGGGTCAACCAAAACAGACTTAGGAGAGAAATGTTGATGCAGAGGTGAAGACAACCAGCATGACATGGGCTGAGCTGAAGAGGATCGCCCAAAACTGCATCCATTGGAGGAGTGTTGTCACTGCCCTATGTTCTCCAAGGAATAAAGAGGCATAATATATGCATATAGTGATTGAATCCACAGGAAATGAGTTTCCTTTTCAATGAGTGCTTGGGCCTTACTTCTCCACCAAGAAGATACTGGTTCTCTAAACAGCCTCCTGAATCTAGGTCTTTTGCAGCATAGCCCCCAAACACATGTAAGCTTGGCTGAGTCAAGAAACTAGTGTTAGCAAAGAGTGTACATTTAGAATCATGTAGAGGCAAGGCAAAATGAATCCTTCAATTATGGCTAAGTATTGAAAAATCTATAAACAAAAATTATGGACCATATAGAAGAATAGGTAGACCAATGGTTTTGTAAGCTCTGGTTTTTTATGTTGTGAGGATTCCTTTCAACCTAAATTGTGTTGTCTATCAAAGGCTTGATTTTCCTTAGCCCATTTGTTGGCTGTTTAGGTCTTTTGCAACATAGTTTTAAACATGTGTAGCCTTGGCTGAGACAAGAAACGACAGTATAAGCAAATAGGGGTAGGTATTGAAAAAATATAGGCCAAGATTAAGAACCATATAGAAAAGTCGGTAGTACACTGTTTTGTAGGCTCTGATTTTTTATTTAATTCATGAGGTTTCTATTGCTTTAGATATGTTTCTGTTTTTACTAAATTGATTCAACTATGGTCAGCCTCCCTGATTTGCCTTGGCCAGTCTGTTGCCTATTTCTTTGTCCATTTTGGCATCTGAGGATAGGATACTGCCGAGATACATAAAATTCTAGACCATTTCCAGATTAGTCTTGTTGATGGAAATGGATTGCAGGTATTAAAGGAATGTCTTTTTAAAGTTGACTTCTTTATGAAAATCTCTAACAGCAAACCTTGAACAGCAGGATGTTACCTCCTGGAACACTACTTTTGTGTGAATGACCAGAGCTCTCTATAAACATAAATTGTCTAACCAGCTACATTGAGATTTTGGTGTCAACATAGACACTTTTGGTTGAATATGTTCTTCTATATGTACAGATATACACATTGTCCCTGCTTACTATTTTCTCTTCAGCTTGCTTCAACATCGCACTCAAGAATATTATACACAGTGTTGGGATGTGCACACAGCTTTGATTGAGGCTGTTTGTGAGTTGAAATGATTAGCAGTAGTTACTAATGCATCTGACATACCCAAAATACATCTAATTAGGTAAATGACCAAAGTGACAAATTTTGGTGAGAAACACAATTTTCTCAGGATTACCCAGAAGCTTATCTCAAATGTAATTGTCAGTTTGATAAAAGCCTTTTGCTTTGTTTAAGCATAAGATAAAGAAGCAAAACACTGTAAATGAGTGTATGTTAATGAAAAGTATAGTGACAAAAAATAAGTGTAAATAATAATAACTGTTTAAAATAAATATTGTTTAAAATCCTATATTAAAACTACTATTATTATCAAAACTATCATTATCTATAACTATTGAGAAAATAATGATTATTTGTAATAAGCATGCAGAACATGTGACAATAAAGCAAATGACAAGTTATAAAGTAATAATAATAGTAATTAAGTTTAGGTTAAGAAATCTGGTATAAAAACAAAGAAAACAAGGTGTGACAGATAAGGAATGGTGCAGAATATGGAGGGAAATTGAAAGGAAGTGAAAAATATTAAAATATCAAGACTTTGCTAGAGAACTGGACCAATTGTAGAAAATGAAAGTGATTATTTTGCCCATCATTATTGGTATGCTTTTAACAGTTGCAAAGTAGCTTCTGAAGAGTTTGGATGTTTTAGAAATCTGAAGAATCATTGATATGCAGAACAATATGATTAAAATCAACAAGACTTTTGAATTATGAACAGCGGTATAGAGATTATGAGTGTTGTTATTTGATATTCACTCAAAACCATCAGATACTATAAGTGATGCTTGAATTACACAACGAGTACAAAGTAATAATATTATTGAAAAGAGTGTGGAGAAGACCTATAGTCACTTGATCTCCAATGAAAGCCACCAGATACCATTTGTAAGAAAACTCAATGAGTACAAAATAATAATAAAGAATACTGAGGAGAGTGCTGGAGTATTGAGGAGACTTACTGTCACTTGATCTCCAATGAACGCCACCAGATACCATTTGTAAGAAAACTCAATGAGTACAAAATAATAATAAAGAACACTGAGGAGAGTGCTGGAGTATTGAGGAGACTTACTGTCACTTGATCTCCAATGAAAGCCACCAGATACCATTTGTAAGAAAACTCAATGAGTACAAAATAATAATAAAGAACACTGAGGAGAGTGCTGGAGTATTGAGGAGACTTACTGTCACTTGATCTCCAATGAAAGCCACCAGGTACCATTTGTAAGAAAACTCAATGAGTACAAAATAATAATAAAGAACACTGAGGAGAGTGCTGGAGTATTGAGGAGACTTACTGTCACTTGATCTCCAATGAAAGCCACCAGGTACCATTTGTAAGAAAATTCAATGAGTACAAAATAATAATAAAGAACACTGAGGAGAGTGCTGGAGTATTGAGGAGACTTACTGTCACTTGATCTCCAATGAAAGCCACCAGATACCATTTGTAAGAAAACTCAATGAGTACAAAATAATAATAAAGAACACTGAGGAGAGTGCTGGAGTATTGAGGAGACTTACTGTCACTTGATCTCCAATGAAAGCCACCAGGTACCATTTGTAAGAAAATTCAATGAGTACAAAATAATAATAAAGAATACTGAGGAGAGTGCTGGAGTATTGAGGAGACTTACTGTCACATGATCTCCAGGCTATTCAACTCATATTTATATGTCAAGTATTTGACATATATATTTGGAGGTTCTAATAACTTGTTAGAGTGATTTGCTGACCATAATACTAGGGATTAATACTTTTTATATATGACTAATCAAATGTATGCTAATATTATAAAAGATGACAGTAGATGGCATAATAGTTATTGCCATGGAAAATGGAATTGGCAGACTGAGTTCATATTTTGATTGAGTGTGTTAACTTCATATTGTCCTAATGCTCTTTGGAAATGGATGAACACATCTCACCTCCTCTTTACCTAAGGATAAAATAATAGTGCTGTTGTGGCTCTTTAGCCTCAGTTAGACTCAGTCAGTTACGTGCCATGTGTGATACATACTTAGGTGATCATGTATCGAAAGATACATGACTGACGAGGCAGATTTTTTCTTGCAGTAGGTTGCCATTTCTTTTTGTGGTAGACCACTTGCCATCCAAGGCTATAGAACCTGGTCTTTCCTGCTATTTACTCATAGCTGGGAGGGTAGAAGCGCATTCATATCTTTCCCAACGGTATTAGCACATAAGTGAATGTAGTGTATTCAACTGGAATTTGATCTTAGCTCGCTGATTCCTCAATCCGAGCCACTATCCATTACTCCACTGTGACTCCTCAGTTCGACTACAAGTCAAAAAAGAAAACTTTAAATTCAAAACTTGTGCCAACATCTTATGGATCAGCATAGTGTAAGGGACATTACTTTTAATGCCTTGAGTAAGGCCTGTATCCTATAAAAACTGAGAATGAGGCTGATATAAATAAAAATAAATATATATATATATATATATATATATATATATATATATAAAGAGAGACAATAACTGAAAGAGTAAAATAGGTAATCTGACAATAATAGACTGACCAAATAGAGATAGATATGTAAAGACTGAGATAGATAGATAGATAGATAGATAGATAGAAGTAAAGAAATTTTAAAAGTTAAGAACAAGCAAATATTTTCTTTAGATATCAACTTACTGGAGTATATAAGAGTATTATATTCATTATCTAATTCCTAATGTTCAATATTATATTGGAATATGCATTATTGTTTAATTGTTGCTTATATTGGATCAGGTAGAAAATCTCACAAAAAGGTTTTGCTGTTTTGGAAAACTACAGTAAATTAAATTAGTACTTCCTTTCACTGCTAGTCTCAAGTTAAAACTTTTAAGTGTCATGTCTTGCACTAAGTAACTTTTTAATTGTTGTCAAGATAAAGACTTAGAAATAAACAAGATCTGGTTAAACAGTGAATGCTAATTTCTGACTGAAAACAATTAATTTGAAGACCTTAAACTTTCTTTGTGTTATAAGAATACTGTGAAGGACAAATAAAAGATTTTGACTATTGCAAATCAATCCAGTATAAACTGATTCATTTATTTTTCTAAACAAATAGAATATATGGTTAAACAACTTTGGAAAGTTCTTTATAAGTAAAAGTTTTTTATCCTGACATAACATTGCTTAACTTTGCTGATCAAACATGAACCACTGTTCCTCTAAGTATAAAATATCACCTTTAAAATATGGACAAGCTTAGTGTAACTCTGATATTCATTAGATGGAATGATATAAAATAATAACTTCAAAGTAATAACAGTAGTGAACCCCCAGGAGGGGCACAATATAATATGGCCTGTGCACCCCAATAAATATGAGTTACAAGAAGCCCACTACCATTTTAAAAATAAGACATGAAATATGATAGATCAACAAGAGGTCAACAAACTTAAAACTGATACAAAATTTATTTATATTGGATACAATAGTAGTAATTCATTTAAAGGAACATGAGCAAAACAAGAATCAAGTAACAGAGGCAGAAATGAGGAATACTGACTGGCTAGAAGATCTAGATAAAATGTGTAGAGTCTATGCAAGTCAAGTTGGCATGTAACTCTACAGTTTTAAAGTTCAGTTCTCATGTCCGGTAAAAGTGTTGAAAAGTTGCTGGTTAAGTCCAATGATGAACCCTTCATAGTATTTTAACCAAAGTGTACAGAATAGGTTACTTAAAGTCTGGACAATATAGCCAAAGAGAAGACAGTTCAATTTAAATGTCTGGTGCAGATGTTGAGTAGTTGTTGGTCAAATCCAATGTCCAGTGCTGGCATTGCATAGTCGCTGATCAAGTTCAATGGTGAACCTTCTGTAGTATTGTAAAGAGTAGGTTATTTGAAGTCTGGACAATATGCATGCAGTAATTTCCTAAGCAAGGTGTATTAGGTTGACAGGAGAGTCAGAAACAGGGACCTAGTGTAGCTGGGAGTTCAGGGCTGTTATAAGCAGGTCTATTAATGCAGATCAACCAAGTGAGTTAGGTCAAGATAGAAATGCTGGAAGTAGGGACCAATGTGTAACCAGAAGTAATAAAGCCAGAAATGCCAGAAGTAAGATGCCGGAAGATAAGAGTCTGTAGTAGCCAGAAATAATTAAAAGCCAAGTGTGCCAGAAGATAAGGGTTCATGCTAGTAGAGGTTAGGAATTATGGAAGTAAGATACTTAAAAGTAAGAGTCTGTGGTAGCCAGAAAAAGTAAAGGCTAGGAATGCCAGAAGTAAGGGTCCAAGGTAGCTGGAAGTAATAAAGAGCAAGAGTGCCAGAAGTAAGAAAGGTCAGGAAAACCCAACAAGTATCCAGTTGGTACTCCAACTAGGTTTGTAACACTGAAAGTACTAAAAGTCATTAGGCTTATCATGAAATTAAATGAACTTAAATTCAAGGGTATGTGGCATTGCAATGATGAAAATATCAAGATCAGGAAGATATAATGTCTGCCCTTGGTCACATGGATGGAGTAAGTGAAGGGCTATGATATAACTTACTAGTCTAATCTCCCTAAATAATTTGTAAGAATCAAAATGTTTGTTGTATATCTAACTTCAAAAAAACTTGTTAGTTCCTTGATATTATCTTAACCATAAAGCCACTTAAATTATTTTCCTAAATAAAAAAGTTTATTTTTTATTTTAGTCACAGTAAAAAATATATATATTTTAATTATTTTATTTATAAATAAATATCTTTTCTAATTCATAATATAAATTATGCTGTTTTTACAAGTTCAATACCTGTAACTTTGCTGACAATGAAATAATCAAATTTCAATTATTTGTCCATTTAAAATACTACATTTATTAGAAAATATATTCAGTTTCTATCACCATGGAGAACCTAAATGCTAATGTAGGAAAACGATAAGATGAAATAGTCTGCAAATTTGGACTAGGACCCCAAAATGAGTGCAGCAAAAGATTGGTTCAATGGTGCACAGCAAACAATCAAGTAATCAATAATACCTAGTTCCAGGAACATCCAAGATGCCTGTGGACATACTTAAGCCCAGGAGGAGACACAAAGAACCAGATTGATTATGTAACTATCAACAAAAGATTCAGAAATACAGTCCTAGACTACAAAACATGCACAAATGTTGACTGTGGGAGTGACCATCTTACAGTAGTGTGCTGCATCAAAGTAAAACTACAGAAACTAAAGAAAACCAATGCAATATCTAAACTGCAATATTTAGAAGGACTCAAGTTACAAGGAGATATACAAAAACAGAGTTATAAGTGAATAAAATCTGAACAAGAATACAAAATCAAAGTGGGACCTATTGGGAGAAACACTAGTGATGTCAACAAACAAGATCATTTCAAAGAAAACTAGACAAAAGAGGAATGAATGGATGACAGAAGAAATTCTAAAGATGATGAAAAAGTGACAGCAAATGTCAAGGAATGGAAAATAATATTGAACAATAAATACAAAAATTAAAAACAAATGCAGGCAGTCTAAAGAAAAATGGATCAATGAAAAATGCAGAGAAATAGAAGGAATGAGTAACATAAATACAGCAAGTATGCACAACAGAATAAAAGGTAGACCAATTAACAGACTCTATAAAATGTGGGGAAGGATCACTGATAATAGAAGAGGAAAAAATACTCTAAAGATGGTGCAAATATGTTAAATAACTTTTTCACACTGTAAGAGAGAAACCTATGCTGGAAAATATGGAAGGACTAAAATACTGAAAGATGAAGTAACATCAGCACTGGAGAAGATGAACAGGAACAAAGTAGCAGGGCCTGATGGGATTGTAACAGAAATGCTCTCAGCCGTAGATGCCTTTGGCACTGACAAGATCACACAAGTAATAAACAAAATATACAACAGTAGCCACATACCAGAGGACCTCATTAAATCCATCTTCATAGCATTAACTGAGAGACTAGGTGCAAATGAATGTGAACTCCAAAGGAAAATAAGTTTATTGAGCCACAATCTGGGCTGCTATCCATTACTCCACTGTGAGAGACACAGTAGAGTAAGGGATAGCAACTCAGATTGAGGCATCAGAGAGCCAAGTTTGAATTCCAGTTGAATCTATTACATTCACTTACATGCAAATAACCATGGGGAAAATTATGAATCCTCTTCTTCTCCCCCCCCCCAGCTATGGGTAAATAGCAGGACAGACCAGGTTCTATAGCCTTGGATGGCAAGTGGTCTACCACAGAAAGAAATGGCAACCTACTGCAGGAAAAAATCTGCCTTGTTAGTCATGTATCATGCATGGTACATAACTGACTGAGCCACATAACAAAACTAATGATACAAATCCTGATGAGTAGAGTGTGAAGCAGAATTAGACCAGAAATCGGACAGAAACAGTGTGGTTTTCTCAAGAACACTGAAACAAATGTGATATTCATCATTAGAATGATATCAGAAAGAGCAATACAGGTGCAGAAGGATGTGCATTTATGCTATAGATTATGCAAATGCTTTTGACAAGATACAGCACAAGGATCTATTTGAACTGTTGGGAAAACTCGATCTATTTGGAAAAGATATAAGAATAATCCAGAACTTATACTTGCAGCAAACCACCTGAATATGGATAGAAAATGAATTGAGTAGCTATTCAAAAATGGAAAAGGGCATGAGACAAGGATGTGTCTTCTCCCCAAATTTATTCAACCTCTACAGCAATGCTATCCTAAGGGACTCTACCAGTATTTATCATTAGTAGGCATAATCTCAACAATATAAGATATACAAATGACACTGTGTTGATGGCCGACTCAGAAAGGAAACTACAAGACCTCCTAAATAGGGCAGGAGAAGAAAGTGAGAAGAAATGACTAACCATCAATTGCAAAAAAAACAGAATGCATGATTATCAGCAAGAGAAAAAATCCAAGATGCAAGTTATGAAATGGAGATATAAACATCAAGCAGGTGCAGGAGGGCTTAGCAAAAGGAGAAAAACTGCTAAGAGCCACACAAGATAAAAAGTTGTGGAGACCCATAACCACCTATGTCATGAAGGAATGTATATAGAAGAAGATGAAGATGAAGTTTGAATACACAAGGACTTATAAAAATGACTCCAAATGTTTGTGTATTTCAGCTTATACTCTTCCGTTACCCAGGAGTTGATGCCAGACAAAAAAAAGTTAGTCTTTGTGACACAGACACTCATTTCAGTTCCATTCAAATTGTGTGTATAAGTACATTTGCGTTTTTTTAAAGTTTAACTCAAATTCAGTTTATTGTCATAAATGTCCCATTTACTTTGTGGCAATCTTTAATCTGTCAGGATCTAGGTATCAATAAACAGACAGGAATAAACTGATATTGATATATAATAGATATGAATATACTGATATAAAAAGACATGAACAGACTGATATCAATAGATAGAAACAGGATGAAATAATTATTGATAAGATACTGAAGTACTCTTCATATAGATAAGAGAAAAATAAGCTGAATATTTTTATTTAATCTTTCATTTATTTCACCTCCCTAAACACATCTAATCAAAGAGTTGGATGTGTATGTATGTGTTTGTGTATACATTAAATGGCACAGTTTTTCATGCAGAACAAAACATACACATATGACATGGATGTACAGGGTGCGATGGATAAATTGTTGTTTAAATTACACAAAAATGAAAATAACACTGACATCTCATTTTTACAGATATTTTTACCAAAATTACACAAAAATATCTTGAAATACTAAAGAGTAAATTTATTCAATAAAATCACCATTGGTTTCAACCATCGTCTCGTTGTTTAAGTTGGCGAATGCTACCATAATCCTTACCTTCAGTTCATCTTTGGTATTACAAGGAGTTTTGTTGGTCTCTCACTCAACTGTGTCCCACACATAATAATCAAGGAGGTTGCAGTCTGGGGAGTTAGGTGGCCAGATGTAAGGGGTGATGTGGTCTTAGAAAATGTCTGACAGCTATGTCTGGGTTCTTCTGCTTGTGTGGCATGGTGCAAAATCCTGTTGCCAGATATAGGGTCTTCCAGCAGCCACCCTCTTGACTCAGGGCAGCACTACCTCCTCAAGGCACTTAATGTAGGCCTCTATGTTGAGTCCCTGTGGGAAAATGAATGGAGGCATAACATTGCCATCACTAGTGATCACTCCAAACACCATGATGTTATCTGGATATTTGGTTTTCATCACTCTCAGAACATCTTTTGGGGACATAGCATTCTCTGCACTGTCCTCAAATTGACACGCAAATACTTTGAAATGTTTGTATCGGAGCTTTCAGCATGAATGCCAAGCAGTACAGCATGCTGCTTCCAAATTTTTGGCAGAGTGAATTGTGCCATGGTGCACTTTTTCTCACATATGGTGCCTAGCTGACCCTATTATGCTGTGCAGTTGACAAAATCAAAAACAAACAACATGCATGTGCAAAATTAAAAATATAAAATGGCAACAATTTACACATTGCACCCTGTATATGTAAAGTCACACATAGACAGTGTGTAATGGATAGAGAATCAGCTCTTCTTTTACAATAGAGATTTTAATTGATATAACTTTACCTGCTAATGAGATTTATTTAGTAACCTAGGCTCACAGGTTCTTGCTAGCTTATATACTTTGATCCTCATTTGGTGTTGCACTCTTTTAGTCTTATGATAAACTAATAAATATTTTCAATATTTTAAATAACAGTTTCTGCTGATAATTGAAGTATAAAACTCAAATTCATAATTTTTATTATCAGCAAGAATAAAGTCATAGAAAACAGGTTTTGAAATATTTTTGTGCTATAAGATGTATTATTTTCTTTTGCAATATCTGAGAATTTTTTTTCAAAGATTTTTGTCTTGTAAAATCTTTATAATTGTAAAATCCAGTAAAATCTTTATTAATTTTTTAGGGTTAGGGTTAGTAATTTCCGGTTTTGGGGACCAATTGTAATGCCGAATATATCACCCTAACTAATCATTCCTTAAATACATCATAATAAGTGATGAAAAGCAGGTTACATATGACTATGTTCTACTTAAAAGGCAAGGGACCGACAGGGATAAATTTTCACAACTGATCCCAAAAACTGAACTCTGGAAGAAAGGTAGTATTGTACATGTGGTAGGCTTATCAGGTATTATTCATTTAAAGTTCTTAAAATGCAATGAAACACTAAATGCACATTTATGTGTCTAGCAGCTGCAACATAAAAGTTTGGTCAAAAACCAATCTGTGCTCATTTATTGGTAGGAAAGTTTTTATTTTCTTCCATGACAACACAAAGCTGCATACAAGAATAAAAGGGAAAATTTCTTTAACTCAATTGGCTTGATCTACGTCACCTACCATATCCACTCAACCTTGTACAAGCTGATTATAATCTTTATCAATCATTACAAAATACTTTAATAGAGAAAACTTTTTTCTAATGAAAACCACATCAAAACATTTTCATGTCAAAAACTGTGGAATTTTACTCAAAAGGTATCAAATATCTGAATTGCCTCATAAGTGGCAGCAAGTCATTGCAAATAAAAGTGAATATACAATTGAATAAAATCTAATTGTACAGAAATTATTTATAACTCAATCTAATAGAATCTTTAAATTCTGGATAAAACTTTAGCAGACCTTGAAAAAATGGTTTAATAAAATTGTTATTGCAAAAGAATAAATAACTGAATAAAATTGAATTATCTCCAAAACATTTTTTCCATAATCTATAAAACACCTACGTATATTTTCTTGTCTCATTTATATTTTCATTCTAGAAACACATTTTTCCCCTCCCTCTAAATAGTGTATATTTGAAAGAAAAGCCATGAATAAATAAAACATCTTTTGTTGCTTTTACCTATGAGGACAAACCAGTTGCATTTTTTTGAAAGCTGGTTGTACCACCTTCACTTAAGAACAAAAAAAAATCTAAAAAGAATTCTTCCCATGTCTGGGTTTTTTTTCTTTTTCATTCAGCTTCTCTGAAATCTTCTTTTTGTAAATTTTTCCTTTCCCTCACTTTTTCATTAACCGATTTTCTTTATTCTTCTGTGTCAGATGTTCCCTCAGCCAATTTTTCTATATTAATAGTAAAAAACTAAATCTGCATTAAATTGAATTTTAAAAATAACTGTTTTAATTTTAAAAGGCTAGTGTTACAGACATATTATAAATATGTTTTCTTTCTTATTATTAGCAAAAATTGAATAGCTTAGCCCTTGTATTTAAATAATAATTTTATACTGATATCCCATTAACAAATAATGCTTCATTATAACTCAAGTCTTTTTACTCATTTCTGCATATCCATTAACTTTTATGAAATTTTTTCTGTCTTAAAGATACTACAAGTTTTCTTAATTACTAATTTCACTGAAGTAAAGAAAAAATTGCTCAGTTTGATAATTCTGTCTGTCTGTCTGTCTCACTCTCTCTCTCTCTCTCTCTCTCTCTCTCTCTCTCTCTCTATATATATATATATATATATATATATATATATATATATATATATATATATGATGAAATATAGTTTTAAGGTGTGCTCTATTTATGGGATAAAGTGCTCAATATCAGAGATAGAGTATATGTAAATATAAATATAAAAGTGAACATTGAAGTGAACATTGAAGTGAACATTGACAGGCTGTTTCATGCTAGGTGCAATCGTCAGGTTAGAGGTAATGAATATAACATCAGTCAACTAAGTAACAAATTTTATATTTGTATTAATCCTATATATATATATATATATATATATATATATATATATATATATATATATATATATATATATATATATATATATATATATATAAATTTTCTGTATTTACAGGGGAAAAGTGCTCAATACTGGAAATAGATTGTTTATAGATGCAGACTTTGAACATATTATTCAACACTACATGGTGACTGTCAGTTTCACACTTCAATGTCATCTTTCGACCAACTACCACAACTCCTTTAGTGGGCTGTATATATTGTGGGCTCTGTATATAGGTCACTGGGGGATTAAGTGAAATCAGGGGAAAAGAAAACTGGCTGTTCCCAGTTACTTTTGTCTACAGCTAATCCTGAAGGCTGTCTATAGTAATGATCTCTAGATTGCTTCTTTATGTTTAATCTACCAGTGGCATATACAACAGCTAACTAAGTGAGTTTGAGCACCTGGTTTGAAGATCATATTGAAACATAATACTGACAGTATGTAATGTTGATTCCTATGTCTATGTCCCCTCTCTCTCACTATCTATCTACCTATATATATATATATATATATATATATATATATATATATATATATATATATATATATATATATATATATAAATTGATAATATTAACATGGAAGAGGATTTCAGCATATGCCACTGTTGGAAAGTATCAAAAAACCATATCACAGATTGATCCAAGGCTTGTAAGTGAAATTGGGTAAACAAGGATGACCTTTTTTAACTACTGAAGGTGCCTGATTATGTGCTCTGTCCCAGAAACAGTAACTAAAGTCTGTTCAACATAATTGCAGTACAAAACACAGTTGGCTTTGTTGAAGTTGAAGAAACAAATGTGCCTGATCAGGTATTTGCAACATATAATAATATAATATATAATGCATATACATCACTGTTTTCATACAGTTTTATCATTGTCTGTGTTTATATATATGCATACTAAAATATCATATATTTTTCAGGAAACCTAGAATATTCTCATGGTTTTAGTAATTGTATTTAAATATTTACTCTGTGCACACTTTCAAAATAATCAGTGAAACTTTTTATTCAACTAAGATCTTCATAATTCTTTTCCCAGATGATAATAAAAACTTTGGGATATCAATCTCAAATTTTATTTCAATTTTTACTTTTTCACCTTTACTGAAGAATTAATTCATTCACCAATTTGTTTGGAAATTTTGTTATTTAAAATGTTTTCTACAATCCAAGATACATTCACTTACTGAGTCTGGCCTTTTGAAATTATATAAATAATTCATTATAATTGTGTCTATAAAGTATTTTGTGCAAAAAATACAGAAATACAAAATATATCAAATAGAGTCAGCCATGACATTTTTATCCAATGTAAAGTCAATAGAGTTTGGCAGATTGTGTGAAAAGAATGGAACTCCAAAAAAGAAATGATAAAGGAAAAAGAAAAAAAATTTTCTAAACAAAAATTTGAAGGGGCAACATTTTTTAGCATTTAATTTTTGAAGTTGTAAAATATGAAATTACATCAAAAAATAGAGAAAACTTTTCTTAATTCATTTAAAAAAATTTAAAATGAGCAAGTATTATACATATATATATATATATATATATATATATATATATATATATATATATATATATATATATATATATATATGCACATTTCATTAAAAACGACTGACAAGGTGCTTTTATTTAGTTTTTTATATAATTTCTCGTGCAATCTAATAATTTTTCTTTTCAGATGATAAATTATATAAAAACTGTCCGAATGTTCTTTTTATCCGAGCGCTTTCGGCTATACATTTTTAGACATTTTCAAGGATTATATTTCAACTGTTAGAATTAGAAATAGTTTGTTATATGTATGTTTTATAAAATGTTTCATTTTTTTGTTTCAAAACATGGACAAAATATTATATCCATGTTCAAAGTTAATATTATTAAGTGTTGGTTTGTTTGTTTTTATTAATAAGGCTTCCATTATTTTTAACCTTTTTTTGCATGTGGATGATTGAAATATAATCCTTGAAAATGGCTAAAAATGTATAGCCAAAAGCGCTTGGATAAAAAGAACATTCAGACAGTTTTTATATAATTTATTATCTGAAAAGAAAAACATTATTAGATCGCACGAGAAATTATATAAAAAATTAAATAAAAGCACCTTGTCAGTCGTTTTTAATGAAATGTGCATGAAAGAAGGATTGCTGCCTAAATACACACACACACACACATATATATATATATATATATATATATATATATATATATATATATATATATATATATATATATACCATAAAATCTATTTATGGTATGGATTATGTCTATATCTTTCATCCCTTTTCTATGTTTTTTTCTGTTTTTCATTCACTTTTCCTTTTCTTTTTTATCATACTTGGCCTCTGCTTTTTCACCTTCACACATTCCTTACTCTTTTCTCCTCTCCTTTACTTTTCCCATTTATGTTCTTGTGTAGAAATAAATATTGTGTGTGTGTGTGTGTGTGTGTGTGTTTTTTTTTTTTTACAGTGCCTGAAGTCTACAATCTAATCCTTGGCACAACTGTCAATCCATGCATATATTATCCCATATATTTGATGGGTATTATACAAGTAAATTAAAAAAAATATCCTGAAATTTTAAAATCATATAATATTATATAGCTTATTTAATAAGTCTATTATTTTTCAAATGTATTATGTAATAAAAGGAAAAAGAAAATATGTTTAAATATAAGTTCAATGATTTTAAATTATGAAAACACAATGTACAGTTTTGGGTCATGTTAATAATTATAAAAAATCTGCAAAATTTACTATTTTAAATAGAATTTAAAATTAATTTTTCTTAGATCAAATATAAAATCTTTCTTTGTATTAATTTATAAATAAATGACTAAGAATTTAAAATTGACTATCAAATTCAAAAACGGTAATTGACAAAAATTCTTTATAAACAAAACAAACAAAGGTTTGTCATTATAGATTTGATCAGCCACACCCTTTAACAAAAACAATCCAAGTGGAGTCTAAACTGGTTTCATATTGCTAATTTTGACCTGTTTTTTAAATGAAATTTTTACACTAGTATTTTTCATATCTTGTAGATATCTTCCTTCATTTAAAGGTTGAATAATTTGAAGGCAAAATTTTTTAAAATTTCTGCTTAAAATTATAAATCCTACCAAACAAAAAAGACAAAAATTAGGATTATTTTGATAAATTGTCGATGTTTCATTCATTTCAATACCATAGTTACCATTGTCATATATTGTTACTATTTAATATTATTTAATGCTATTAAAATTATAATTTGTTATTTTAACCATTACTATAATTTAAACTTAAAAATTACTTAGTAAATATTTATCAGTTTTACATGATATGAAAATATTTGGGTATTTTTCCAGAAGTCAGTGATTACATTATCCTTTCTTTCAAATACAATGAGTCATACTCTCTATAGGATTAACATGTATCTAAGTGTAAGAGTGAAAGTTCCACAAAGTCTTGTATCTCAATTAACATGATTGATTTCTTTATACATTGTCCCCACAATACTTCTTTTGTGTGCAGTTGTCCTTCAAGACATGGATGATGATGGCTCTCTGCAACTTCCTTTGTAGCTCTTAATAAGGTTTGCTTATTTACTATCCCTCCAACCCAGGTTTTGTCATCCATTTACACAAATTTGTTAGTTAGGTTACTCAATATTTGCCCCTGCCTCTCTTGCTTTCAATATGTCCCATGAGTGTCAAATTCTCCAAGCCCTCTTTCCTCATTATGTGCCCTAGAAATTTCAACTATTTCTTTCTGATTCAAAATAGAAGTTTCCTTCTTGTTTCCATTTCTCTTAAAACTTCCTCATTACTCCCATGTTTAGTCTATGGTATTTTCAGAATCTTACAGAAGAACCAAATTTCTGTTGCCTCATATTTTCTTCATCTGTGAGGAACTTGTCCAGAATTCATTGCCAGAATTCCTTCCCACAATATTAGTTAATCTATATAACATTTAAAAAAAAATGTTTAAGTATAATGTACATCCCCATGATAATTGAATTGTCTACTTAATTCCAAACAAAAAATTATTAAAATCTGTAAGAAAATATTCATCTCTTTTGAAAATAAAATCTGAAGAATTTTTGCTTGTAAAGAAAAGCATTACTGTAAGAAATGCAAACTAATTCATGAATTTACATTTAATTTTTTTTAGCTTAATTCTAAAAATTTTAAACTTTTTTATGATTTGGACAAGAAAATAAATATTTTATTTGACAAAACATTTATATACAATCTACTTTTTTCAAAATGAGTAACAAAAAATCAATGTGATACCAGACAACAATACATTACAGTGCATTATGTTTGATTCTCAATAGAGACTCTTATTTCATTAGTCTTTTGCTATAATATACTGAACTTAGTAAATATTAATAAGGATTCTTCATCATGGAGCAAGGATTAGCAATCTAGTCTCTCAGACAATTACTACTGTAGTGAGTTTAATCCTCAATATGTCCTTTCTCACTTTATTAGTCTTGCTTTCTGTCTTTCTTTTTCTTTTTTCTCTTCTTAACTTTTGAATTTCTATTCTTTTTTCTGAGGTGCATTAAATATCATTTTTTTTTCACTTTACTTCATTAAAATTTGTTTTAAGGATTCTTTATATTTACATCATATTTTAGTCAATAAAAGCAACTCTTTGTTTAATATTCCACTTAGACTGACTCTTTAATCATATGACTTGTTTTTATTACCTATAAATATCTAGGCATGTAGATAACTGATTATGACAAGTGAAGCTCTCATTAAGCAACTCACACCCTATTAATTATTTATTGGCCATTGTAGGCATACATATAAATGATGAACATAACCAATATACAGCCATACTTAAACACTAAAGCAATTTAAAATGGGTGCTGAGTTTCACACTTAAAATGTTATGAAGTCTTAGATTTTAAAATTTGTATGGGATTAAATGATGTGAGCCTCTCACAAGTTTTTACACACACACACTCACACACACACATTCACACAAACACACACACACAAACACACAGACAGATAGATAGATAGATAGATAGATAGAGAGAGAGAGAGAGAGAGAGATAGATAGATAGATAGATAGATAGATAGATAGATAGATAGATAGATAGATAGATAGATAGATTTCTTTTGTGGGATTTTTTGTGGCTGGTTTGACTGTGGTGTAAGACATCACCTCACATACATACTCTGCACAAATGCTAACCCAAATTTTTCCTGTACCTATACAGTGAGTGAGGCTGATTGTGTGGGTGGGTAGCTGCCTGACTTTTTCTGGGATGGGTGAATTAGTTTGTACAAACAGTTTTATAGGGAGTCAGTGTACATACATAACTCCTACCATTTCTTTATTTCTGTATGCATATTCATTTAAGAGTCTGTTGCATTTTTGTGGATATGTTACATATGTGTGTGTGTGTGTGTGAGAGAGAGAGAGAGTGTGTGTGTGCATGTATGTGTGTGTTTGTGTACATATAGTGCATATAATTATGCTGGTAATTAAATATATATATTTATACATATGCAAATGGAAATAAGAACATGTTAGAAATATGTAATATATATATGCAGTAATCTATATAAGATATGCTTATATGTATGTGAACACAAGTATGTACATATAATGATGAACTATTATATGTATATATGTGTGTGTGTGTGTGTATGTGTGTCTGTGTGTATAACACACACATCCATACATATAATGATAAACTCTTATATATATATATATATATATATGCATATATATATATATATATATATATATATATATATATATATATATATATATACATATACATATATATATATATATATATATATATAAGAGTTTATCATTATATGTATGGATGTGTGTGTTATAAAGTACATACACCTGTATGTATGTGTCTATGCATGTGAACATGTCATCCCAAACAAACACAGAAGATAATTCTCCCCTCCACCACACACAAATAATCAAACACAAACAAGCATAAATAGATCCATTTTTAAAAAAATAAAGCAGTTTGTTTTATGATCGCAAAAGAGTGAAACCCAGGGTTACAAACTAATATTTATACAAGTGAATATATATATATATATATATATATATATATATATATATATATATATGATTTTTTTCAATGTATGAGTGTCTTTCAGTTCAATTTTTATGTTTATGTTTCGTATGAGACAACAATCCTGCATGGGATTTGCAAACAAATCCACACAAAGGACATACTGAAGGGTTGACCGTCATATGGGTTGATGTATTAGCCTGAGATTTAGTGTTAATCTTAATTCTCTCAGATGGTTAAGTATTCTTTTCAAAGTTAGTTATACCTCGGTAGCAGGTATGTCTCCACCCAGTTTGCTCGGTTTGAACTCCTCTATAGGTATATTTGAAGTAATTAAATTGTATTTAAGTTTATCCTTGAAGCGTAACCAAGAATGGTTTGCATTACGCTTACCATGAAAAAGTTGGCTATACATGAGGATTTTCGGCAACTGATCATCACTCATTCTGATGACATGACCAGCCCATTTGAATTATGATTGGATCAGAAAGGATTCAATACCACCGATGCCACATTTGATGAAAAGATCACAGAGATTTTGTCCTGCCATGTATAACCACATATTGAACAAAGACATCATTTATGAAATGTATCAAGTTCATTGATGTGCATCCTGTATGGTATCTATAATTCTGACCCATAAAAAAGTGTGGTGAGAATGACTGCTCGATAGACAAAGACTTTCGTTTTCAGTGAAATTTCATGAACATCCCATAGGCGATGCTTAAGTTTCCCAAAGGCATTAATTGCCTTTGATATTTGGTTAATTATCTTGTCATCCAAAGAGGCACTTGAATTGACTTTGCTTCCTAAGTACAAGAATGATTTCACATACTTCAGGTTGTTGCTGCCAACAGTAATGGGAATGATTGGAAACGTATGGGCAGGTGGTTTTTGTTTCACACCCTTGACCTGCTTAAGTGCAAGCCTATGTTGCAAGCAGTGGAAAAATGATTGATTGCTTGAGCTTCTTTGATTGTGGTGGCCATGATCACAACATCATCAGGATAACGCTTGCTTGAGTCAGTGATTTTGATTTAAAATATTGATAGTTAAAGAGGCTTCCGCTTGTGCAGAATTCAAATTTTACACCCATGTCAAAATCACTGGTGCAGCATGATCAAAAAGAAGAGAGCAAAAAGTACAGGAGCCATGACACAACCTTGTTTTGTGCCATTTGTTACATCAAAGGTTTCTGAAAACTCTCCATTATATAGAACAGATGGTTTCATTCCTTCATGAAATGAGATGATGATATTTAGCATACTTTCAGGTATGCCAAGCTTTTCAAGTACTTTCCAGAGGGCACTTCTGTTTACAATGTCAAATGCTTTGGTCAGATTGATAAAGAGGGTTCTTGAACAGATGTTTTATGCAAGCATCTTTGTAGTCCTGTGGAACAGAACCAACCTTCCATATGACTTTAAAAAGTTCAAGGTGTTTCTTAACCAGATTTTTTGCACTATATTTAAAAAAGTTGGGCAGGCATAGCATCTTTTCCAGGAGCTTTGTTCAAGGACAATTGCTTGATAGACTCCTAAATTTCCTTTAGGCATGGCTCAAGAGACAACTGGGAAATTTCTGGTCACTGATGAATTGAAGCAATGATGTTGTCATCGATAGCAGAGGTGGAATTAAGGACACTTTCAAAATATTCTTTCCATTGTGATATAATTTCCTTCTTGTTTGTGTAGAGTGTGTTACTGTCAGATGACAGAACAGGTGAAATTACATTTCCTTGTGGGCTATACACCTTTTTAAGGACTTTATAGAATGCTTTGGGATCTTTTCTGTCAGCTACCACTGGATTTACACAGCCTTAGCAGACCACCAAAATTCTTACATTTTTTTGAGAGAATTTTGTACTTCCTGCTTACATTGCTTATATTATGCACTTTTCTGATGGACAATTTTTGTTGTTTAAGAATATTTTGTGTGAATCGTGCATCTTCTTGATGAAATGTTGAACATGAATATCATTTACATCGAACCAGTCCTGATGCTCCCTTATGGACAGTCCTAGAACTTCAAGGGAGCTGGAATAAATGGCATCTCTGAGAGATTTCCAGGAGGATTCAATGTCTTCTGAGATCACAACTGAATCCAGCCTCAAATCCAGTGTGTCAGAGAGTTCTTTCTTCTTAACATCAGAACTCAAGGATAAAATGTTGATTCGTTTAGGAACTGTAGTTCTAATGAGAGGTTTCTTGTGTACGAGTTGAAAGGATGCTATGCTGCATAGTAGAGCATGGTCTGAAAGATAGCAAGTGTTGTGGAAAGAGCTGGTGATACTGAAGTCATTCATGTCACGTTTCTTAGTGATAATGTAATCAATCATATGCTAATTTTTGGATCTGGGATGCATCCAAGTCGTTTTGTGATGATTGGACTGCTGATAACATGTGTTGGTGATGGCGAGATCAAGTTCTTATATATGTATACTTGCATTACAAAATATGCATATAAGCAGGTTTATGCATTTTCATAATACAGTGTAACCCGGATATAAGAGTGTTGTCGGGACTGGAGAAAAGGTCTCTTATATCCGGGTTTCTCTTATATCCGGGTTTGGTCTATTTTGTTTTATTAACACAGGCTCTAATTTGGGACGAGATAAAATCTCTCTTATATCCGGGTTTCTCTTATATCCGGTCTATTATATCCGGGTTACACTGTATATACATACATTTTCCCTAATTGCAAAAGCAGGCAATATTTAATAATGGATATATATATATATATATATATATATATACTAACACCTGATGAGATGTGCTAATACACATTGAAACATGACTGCATTTGTGTAGAATTATTCACATGTCTTTATGTAATATCATAAAATAAAGAATATTGCTCTACTATTGTATTGAGCCCTCTTTTAAATTAATGTTACAAAGTTGGAATTTATATTTGATGCATTCTCATTTCATATGGATATATATATATGTGTGTGTGTGTGTGTGTGTCTCTCTCTCTCTCTCTCTCTCACACACACTCTCTCTCTCTATATATATATATGTATATATATATATATATATATATATATATATATATATATATATAATACTTTGGTTATGTGGATAATCTCAAGGAATCACTAAAAAATGAATATCCAGGTAAAACTCCTAGTAGAGAGCTCAATGTGTGAGTATAACAAATCATACAAAGCAATATAATTAAGAAAAAATTCAAAGAAAAACCTTACATTTGAATTTTTCAGTTATAAACATAAATTTATTTCAGCAGTTGATTTATACTGCATCTTCAGGCTGGTTTAAATGCACCAAACAGAGAAAATAAATTGATTTAAAAAAGAAAGACAGACAGACAAGAAGGAAAGAAAAGTAAATTTTGTAGTGGCAGTAGGCAATAAATGACAGGGATGGGTAAAAATGAAGACAGAAGAGTGCGGAAGATATCTTGTTGGATGAAGGGGCATAGAATGAGATTTTAATGAAACTGTCCCTAACATCTCTTTTGTCAAATGCCATAAGAATAGGTGATCTTTTAAAAAAAAAAATATAGTAAGTGTCAAAAGTATGTTACTTGAAAAAACATATCTGAATACTGAAATAATTTTGATAGTATTATACAAACATACATATGTATATTGCATTAATATAATAATATATAACACATAATACATATTATTATCAGGCCACCAAATAAATCATAACAAGCAACAACCAGAAGAACCAGACTCTAAGATAAATATAATTATAAAGAATAAAGGCCTATTTTTAGAATAGTTTAAACCTTCTATGGCAATATTTAAATATAATTTCATTTCTTTGGTTTAATAATTGATCTATGTTTTTATATTTAATTATTTTAATTTTTTCTTTGAGGCAAAAGTTACATCTATTCCTAGGATTGTAGAGTATTTGGAACTTATTGAGGATTTTCCATTTTATTCAGAGTGTAAAGCATCTGTCTTTAAAAATCCAAAAGTGTTTTTGATAGAGCTGTTTGATATTTTAGAGATTCATCTGAAAATGAATATCTGTGGTTGAATAATCTTTGCTTCCAATTCCCAGATGAAATTCCTATGAATGTTTTTTTAAAATATTTATTTTCATTTGGGAATATGGTTGCTTGGTAAATGACATTGAAGGTAAATGTCAATATGAAAACGTCATTTACCAAGCAACCACTCTCTCTACCTCTTTTTTCTCAGTCAGATACAGGGTTCAGTATGTAACAGAAATGTAGTTTTGCCCATCAAGCCAACTAGGCAATTTCTAACAAAATTTACGCACACACACACATAATATGGTTACATCTATAAATGTTTTCTATCCTTTTTTTGTACATATATAAATATAATTTTTCTTTCTCCTTTTGTGTTATACTGTTCGTTATATAAAATATATGTATAAAATTCCTCCTTGTGTCGAATTGTTTTCTTTTGAAAATATTGAATTCAATTACTTTGAATTTTTCCCACCTCATCCATAACAAGTAGTAATATAGAGGTTATTTTTGTAAATGCATAAGGAAGAGAATGAAGGAGTGAATGTAATTATATATATGTGTAGGAGTTGTTTATCTTACAACAGTGTCCTTTCCCACCATATATTAGTATAACTGATTTGGGTGTATATTGGCCTTTGTGTTGATTAAAAAAATGCAAAGAGTGTTGATAAATGCAAAATAAATCTTTATATAACATTATATAAAACAGAAGGATAAGGTGAGAGTTGAAGTTTCAAGAGTTCAAGTCTAAAAGTTTTGGCACATATGAGATACAGAGAGAGAGAGAAAGAAAGAGAGAAAGAGAGAGAGAGAGAGTCCAAGAAGAAATGAATAAATATATGTGTATGTATGTATGTATGCATGCATGTATGTATACTTCCAAATATAGTAGCAACCACTTGACCACATAGTGAAGGAAGGTATGTTTGTTTTCAATGTAGCAAGGAATGGGTTAGTCATGTAATGTTGCTAGCTAGTCATGCATATATATTTTATATCTGGGTATGTTATGATGACCACAACATCAGGGAATGGACAAAATGAATTTATCATTTCTGATTTTAGTTGATTTTACATACCATTGTATACCCATCTATAGATTTGCTTGAAAAAGGTGCATTGTTTTTCATTGGTTTGTGACATATCTCCTGGTTGTGAAATCTTTCTGAGTGGTTTGTCAAACTTTTTATTTTTTTAAAAATGATGAATTGTTAGCCTCCTTGTTATTATTTGCTTATTTCTTTTCTTGTGAAAGCTTTCTGACAGGTTGGTCAAACTATTGCTTTCTTTGTCTGAGCTTTATGATCCATCTATTTTTAGAGATGGAGAAATTTTGGTTTTCTTGTTATTATTTATTTTTATTTATTTATTTTTCTATCATCACACACTTTCCACTCTAGAAAACGGAGATTTATCAAATTAATTTTATGTGTGTGTGTTTTTTATGAATAATCTTTATAGTATAAATACATATTTCCTTTTTCCTATTTTATCGTTTTTCCAGATTTAGATTTGGCTATTGTATTTTTGTCTGTACTAAGTCCTTCAGAATTTGACAGAGAGTTGTTTGATTCTGGCTGACATTTGACAAAATCTCTAGCAAACTTAGTTTCCAGAAATAATGCAAGCTTTCTGTCAAGTTAGATGGTCTTGTTCATCCTATCAGGAATTTTGATGGTAATGTATTTCTGATTATGGTATAATACTTCAAATGAACCTGTGTACAGTTCTTCCAGAGGTTTCTGAACTCTGTTTTTTCATATCCAAATATAGTTACAGATATTTAGATCTTTTGGGACAGATGAATTGGGTAAAGAATGCAAACATCCATTGGATAGTTTGTCAGTTTTCAGTTTCTGCATTTCTTTAGCTAAATTCTCTATTTGTAAATTTGTTGTTCTGATGTCCTCATCTTTGTGATGATTAATATTTAGGGAACTTGTGCATTGCCTCCTGTCACAGCAGTAAATGGAGAGTAATTTGACTCATTATGTGTTACTCTGATTCTGAGAATGACAATAGGTAGAATTGACAACCATGATTTTTTTCCTAACAATGATTGCTGTTTTCAGAGTTCAATATGCTTGTTCAATTAATCCATTTGTTTGTGTATGGTAGGATGTTGTCCACAGTCTGTGGAAACCTATTATCTTAAACATCTGTGCAACAATTTCAATTTGAACTGACTACCCCTGTCCGTAACAACATGGGGAGGGTAATCCAAATCTGGATATCCATATGTCAATGAAACCCATAGAAATTGATTGTGCTGAAATCTCCATCAAGAGACATGTTTCTTTCTGACAAGTACTTCTACTGATGTATCTTAATAAATATCAATAAGGTAAGAAATAGGGGCCGATAAGATTTTTTACTGGTGTTAAGGGACACACTATATCTATATGCACTCTTTGGAAATGATTAGAAGGTTGAATTTCACTCTTTATACATTTGGTGTTTCTTTGTTTTTTGGCAATACTGGCATTCCTTGCCCCATGTTTTTATTGATTTGCTCATTTTAAACTGTCAGGTAGGCAGCTAACAATTCTATATGAAAAGTGAAATATTTTTGCTGCATCTATGATAATTTTGGGGAAACAAAACCAATCTGAATCAGTTGATTGTTGATCATTTGATGTAATACTGCACCTAAAGCATAATTAGAATTATCTGTCACAAGCTGATAGTTATTAAAATTTGAGTTGGGGGAAGGCAAGAGCAGTTACACTTGATAGTCATTTTTAAAGTTTCAAAAGATTCCATCTCTTTGTTTTTTTAGTATTAAGTCTTTCGACTTTGGGTTCAGATATATGCATTCAATGAGTGGAAAAAACATATAGCTAATGAATGAATTTCCTATAGAAATTGGCTATTCCAATGAATCAGTGCAATGATTTAGGGTTGTTTGGCAAAAGAAAGTCATTTAATCGGTAACTTTCTTAGCTCTGGGTTTAAATACCATGGCTAGAAATGATGAATCCCCTAAATTTAAGTTTGTGAGCACTGCACAGACATTTGAAAGTTGTATTCACTGGGTTTTTTGCAGAACTTGCTAGAACTTGATCAAGGTGCTTGGAATGAGATTCTTCATCATCCAAAATGATGAGTATATCATTAGTGTATATGAATATACAACTGAAGTCACAGAAAATGTTGTTCATCATCCACTGAAATGTACTTGATTTGTTTCATAGTCCAAAAGGCACGTAATTGTACTCAAACAAACCAAGCTGTGTTGCAATGTCTATTTTACATACATTGTCAGGGTGGACTGACACTTGATGATAAGCTGATGATAAATCAAATTTTGAAAAGATTTTATTACCATGCAATTATAGCTAATAAAGAATTTATATTCGGCACTTGGCACTGATCTAATTTTGTTATTCACTTTAGTTGCCTGTAGTCACCTATGGGTCTGTATGTTCCATCTTACTTCAGTAGCATATATAATGCTGAACTTCATTCTGATTTTTGGAATTTCTTAAATTCTTCATTCACTATGTTGTATTTCTGTGCCATTAGTTGTTGTAGTTTAGAAAATTTGGGAGGTTTGCTACCAGCCTCAATCCTATGAAAAATATTTGGTTTTGCTGTATTAGGGTTATCATGAGGTGAAAATATGTTTGAATATTTTTCAATAATCCTCTGTACCATCATGTCAGCAGTGTTATATTGATCCACTATGATGTGCATAAACTCAGGAGTCAGAGATTGCTAGTTGTTATGTCAATAAACTGTTGAACCAAAATGATTTAAGAAATCATAACCTAGGAGAAGTTTTGTGGTATCTGCAATCACAAAAGTCCAGGTGAATTCACACCATCAAATTTAAATCTTCCACCCATTAGCAGACAGGATGGAGATATTTGTTGGGTAGATATCTACACCACCTAAATATTTCTTAGTTTTTGGGGCCCCATTTTTAAACTGATATTACATTGTCAATCAGCAACTAATAATATACATTGTGTATCTGCATGGCTGGTGTGGTGCATACTATGCAGGAACCTCTGATGAGTTTGGAGCCCCAAAAGTGCTTGTTTCATCAGCGTTTTTTTAACTTTTTTCTACTAACTTTTATTGTCAATCATCAACTATAATAATCTACAGGGCCAGTGCTTACTACCCTGAACCTCTCAAACGTGTATGGGCCCCATGCCTACTGGGGAGGGCTTGCAGAAGTACTAATAATGTATTCAGTAGCACTTATTTTTTCAAACTGTAATTTTCTTTCTGAACAGTTCTTTTAAAACAATTAAGAGTATAATATATTCCAAGATCATCCACTACAATGGATCTCTGATTTTTTTTTTACTAATAGTAATACTAACCTGAGGTCCATGGCTGGTAATTAAAGCAAAATTTCTAGTCCATATTGTTACATTTCTATAATGATAAAACTGAGAAAATGATTGCTCATAAAATAAAAATGTTTAAAGACTTCAAGACATGAAAAATTTTCCCCCAAAACTGAAATACTGTTTTTAAAACAAATTTTTAAGACAATTCCATGTGTGTTATGTTAGAATCTTTGTAAAACTTTTATTCAGCAGAAATGTGTTGGCAATTAATCTTTATGGAAATGTAAAAATTTGCAACTAGTGATTTTTTAGTGATTATTACAAAAGGAATAACATTTTCTCATATTTAAAAAAAATAAAGAACCTATTTATTATAAAAGTAAATAATTAATGAATATGTACTGAAATTTTCATTTAAATTAAATAATTCCTTAATTTTTGGTAATTTAAAAAAGCACTGCCCCTACCCAATTTTCCTTCAAAGGTTTGTGGACTCAAGGTTGGGAAACTTTAAAATTGTTATGTAGTAGAGAAATGGGGCCTGTATAAAAGTTTCAGTGGTGGTGGTGGTGGTTGTGGTGGTGTTGGGGTGCAGACCCTAGCACTGGCCCTGATTGCTACATAAATTAATTTGTATTCACTTTGTTTTTTTTTCTCATAATCAATTGTATATATCTTTAGGTAATCTGCAGTATCATAGGTGGCTTCATAAAGCAAATGCTTTCAAATTTTTATTCAGTCTGATGATTCTATAGAGTTAAATTAGATTTATCAAAGTGAAAATGTAAAACACTAATTATAATTGTATTTTTGTACTTGATATTTGTAGACAAGCTTTCAAGTCATTTTTTCAAACCATTTTCTTTACTCCACTCTACCCTTTTACACTTAGCTGGAGTTACTTTCTGCAGAAACAAAATTAAAAAGATTGTTGATATGAAAAATAATGTTTAAGTATAGAAGTTGAAATTGTTTTTACTCAAACTTTTTAAAATGCAATTCTTTTCTTTTCTTGTCCTTTTTCTTCATGTTTAATGACTTTAAAATTTAACCTGTTTTTCTTGGGTGAAACAATCATTAAAATAAATCCTGCAACAGAAAACTGATGAGGAGTTATAGCAAGATTGGCACACATGACACAGGTCAACAATCATGAAAAGTTTATTACAAAAAACATGTTGCAGGTTATCCCAGGCCTACACAATTTTTAGGCCAATGACAAGAAATTAAATTTCCATATCCTGTTATTGGTCAAGATCCATATTTTCAGCACACAATGCACTGAAATAAGAAAAAAAGATTACATTCATGCACATTGTAAAAAATCAAAAGCATTCTTTTCCCTTACAAATAAATAACACAACATAAATTAACCTTGAGGAGAAGAAACACTCTTTCAAAGAAATGACAATATTATCCAGGTGGAAGTAAAGTTTGTTATGAAAACAGGTAATTTCATGAACATGGCTGGTGTGTACTACCCCTGACCAGCATTGGGGTGCTGATTGGAGGCCCCAGGTAGTGCCTTGTGAAGCTCACTATCTTACCAATATTTGCATTTTCCTATTTACATTTACTGTGTTATAAGCAGTAATGCTGGGACATTACTGATCCTTGTTACATCCAGGTATTGAGTTGTGTGCTCCTCACTTATTTCTGTTGTATTCCTTACTTGGTAATAAATGGCTAAACCCAACAGATGTCTTGCCATGTCATGAGTGAAAAGCCCTAAATGAATGAACCCAATGAAAAAGATAAAACATGGTGTCAGAAGTGGCTAGAACAAGTTGAGGTTCTTCAAAAAGGAAACAAGAAATTGAATCTTCAGCCATCAGAAGCATTCAATTTTTTTTTAATGCCTCTATGTGGCTGGCTTGGCACTAAAGATTCAAAAGATTTCGAATTGTGTGTAGGTTGTATTTGGAAACTGAGCCAATTTAAATAAGTATCTAATATATTGTATAGGCAAAGAGGCAGAAAATATTTTTGTTGTAATTTAGGGAAGGTTACTGAATAGAATAATCACACAAAGGTTGGTAATGAATGATAATACTTAGGACAAGAACAACACATATAAGACTCACCAGTGGCACGTAGAAGAAGTAGTCAACTGCTAGAAGTGAGTCAAGTCAATTCCGTAATGAATCTCCAACTGCAGACCAACATACAGTATTTACTACTGTATTTATGTGAATGAGGATATACCCTTTATTGTCCATACATATGCTACAACAGTTTTAAAAACAGTTACATTTTTTAAGAAGGAAAACAAAAATGACTTTGAAACTGTAATGATAAAATTCTAAGCTCATTTCATGCCCAAGGAGAACAGAATGCACGAAAAGACCATGTTTCACTTGAGAACACAATACCTCAGAGAATGTGTCACAACATTTGTGAGAGCATTATATGAATTTACAGATGTTTGTAGCTTCGCCAACAAGAATGAAGAAATACAGAACAAATTCGTTATTGCACTTCAGGACAAAGGATTTTCAACACACATTCAGTTTACCCTGATTTAAAACTCGACAAGGCCTTAGAAATGGCAAGAAGTTACAAACAAATCAGAGAACAACAGGAGGAAAGTCAAAAAAATGATGAGGTCTGAATGAAAGGTGGAAATTTAAAAAATACTCTCAAGACAGAAACCAGTAGGAAAAAATCTAAGAAAAAAATGCAGCAGATACAACTGGCTACATGACTGTGGGTGGTGTCCAGCAAAAGGGCAAATTTATAAAAAATGCAACTGACTCAATCACTTTGCTATATGTTGCAGAACGCAAATAAGCAACATCCAGAAAATAAACATGACAACAGGGCGGAATATTATCATGCACATTATCATGCAAAGGAAAACTCCAGACTTCCATGGCGCATAGAGGGAAAAATTACATATTCATGATATATGTACTAAATGGTCAGGACATAGAAAATTTACTTTCCAGAGAGGTAGCCCATTTGATGGGAATGGTTATTAAAGATGACCATATCTGAAGTTACACATTTTGCAATCCATCAAACACCCATGAAACATTAAAACTGACACTATTACTGGAGAGGCCTTAGCAGAAGATAAGGATGGATATCTTCCCACTGAATAGATGGAATTACCTAGTAGCAACTGACTATTTTTCATGCTACATAGAAATAACCTGTCTCAATCTGCTTACCAGCACCAATGTAATTGGTAAATTGAAAAATATGTTCACCAGATGGAGAATCCCAAATGAAGTGATCAGTGATAATGGAACTTGATTCACAAGCAAAGGCTTCAGTGACATTACATCCAAATATGGATTTATACACTGCACTGTAAGTCCCAACTACCTTCAAGTGACTGTAGCAGCAGTGGAGTTAAAATCGCAAAACGACTTCTACAATGACTAGATACTTTCTTGACTCTAATGGCATACTGTAGCACACTGATATTGGCTACAAAAGCAAGCTCTGCAGAGTTGATCCGGGGTAGGAATATAAGGACAGTACTAACAAACCACCCAAAGACTAAATCCAAAATAGCCTGACTTGGAATAAGTCAGGGAGGCAGATTCTTTAGCAAAAGGTCAGATGAAAAAGAACTACGACAGAAAGCATGCATCTGAAACACTCTAGGCACTTAAAATAGGCAATTGGGTGAGAGTAAAAACCAATCATGAAAAATATTGGAACACTGCAGGGATCATCACAACAGCTGAATAGGAGATACAGCATACAAACAAGTTCTGGAATCATCCATCATAAATGTTGGTGAAGAATGAGGATTCCAAATGGAAAGGACATTTCATGAATTTGTTTTACTCATGCTAAGTCTTGAAACAACACTATATAAAATTCACTATTTTTTTATCTATAATGCTGAATATGTTAAAACTATTCAACTTTTTAACAAGAAAAGTCTCAAGTTGAAGTTAAGAATTGCCGCAAAACATTATTGATTTATTTCAGATGGAATAATCTATTATGACATGTCTCTAATTTGTATTTAGATAAATTGTATTTATTTTCAATTTTTTTAGTTGAAATGTTCACCTATCTTGCATATGATCCATTATTGTACATAATTAGGTTACAATCAAATTTGTATTTTATATGAATACTACCTTATGAAAATTGAAATGTAGATGAGGGGGGCTGTATCAAAGATTGGAGGCATATAATAGATTGTGGAGTGTTGAAACCCTTGCACCAGTCCTGTTCCTGAACACATGTAAACAAATGCATTAGTATTCGATATTTTTTATTTACTTAAAGAGAGTAAATATCTGAAAAGTTCCAAAGATAGAAAATTGAATAGTAAGAGTAAGAATACATGAATCAATATACATGAATCTGGGTGGCTTATTCAGACAGTGCCTGTTAACATTTAAAAATAAACATGTGAAAGGTAGATGTTGAAAAGAGTTCTGGAAAATCAGATGGAAAGTTGTGGTTGGTAACTCGAAAACTAGTAACGAAAAATGTTCATTTGTCATGCACTAAAATAAATTGGAGAAAAAATTTATGTAGCAGCACTAATGAGAAAACTGTAACAGTTGGTATATTACACAAATTCAGTATTGTATACATAGGAGATAAACAGATAAGATGATATGTGTGGAATACTGACCGGAAGAGTTGATAAACACACAGGAAATACTCGGAACTGTTGATGGGCAAAGGAATATGCTGAATCAGTTGACATGAGCAGTAGGTAATTGGAACAGTTGATGTTTGAAGAAAGTAAGCTGAGTCAGTTGGCATTCTCAGAAGGTAATGGAAGGGTTGATGTTCAAAGAAAGGTAAGCTGAGTGTGCAGAAAAGAATGTTGTGCACCAATCACACTTGCCGGGCATAGAAAATACTGTTGTGCTTCAGAGAAGAATGGTCTACCTCAAGGATGATTACTTTCTGTATAAGAGGTCAATGAACTCAGGAGAAGATTGATATGTGACAGGAAATACTGCTATGTGTAGAAAATGCTAGAACGCAGCAGGTAACAGGACCATTGATGAACTCAGGAGATACTGGAACAAGTGGTCATGCACTGGCCCATGCAGTCAGGGTGGAAAAAACTTAAATTTGTCCTTAAAAGGACAAATGGTAATTGCATAACATGTAATCAGGGGAAAGATAGAGCCTTACTCCTGAAAAGGATTCTCATTGCACAAATGTAGAACATCACCTATGACAATAGATCACATAATGAGTTAGACCAGGGGTGGTATATGGATTTGACTGAAACAGCAGGACCTTATAGTGGCAACCACCATACAGAATCATGCAGCAACCCGACAGTCTACTGGTTAGAGATGACCTACTGCTACAGGCAGTGGACTGCATGGTAAGCTGGTAGAAAAAATAGGAACCTTAAAAGATTCCTATTGAGAGTATGGGAAGAGGCATCATACTGTTTCAAAGAACAGAGTCACTATACAACCCAAAGTTCTCTCACCAGCTAAAAGTGCTCAACTGCACAAGCAGGGTTACCATATACCATAGAGAGAAAACCCATCCTCAGTATTTACCTGATACAAGGCAGGATGTGGCACAAGGCTATTTTTTTACATGGGGCATTCTGAGCCCATAGGCTTGGGCAAAAATTCGGCACAGACCCTGTATACACAGGGTTGGGTTGCTGTCTACCTCCCCAGACAAGACTCTGCCCTTTGGTATAGCCTCATCTGAGTTCCTCTCTATCCAAAGGCAGAGAGGTCAACAAAAGAGGAAAAAAACCCATCCTCAGTATTTATCTTTGGTTCCACACTGAGGTACAATGTAACACATGGTCAGTTTTTTTTGTGGGGATCTATGTGTCTCCACTCAGGCCATTGGTCAAAACTGATCTAAGCTAGTTGTAGCTGGTGATACCAGCACTGCAGAACAGATGCTATAGGACAAGTCTAAGGATTCTGTCCAGGCAGCAAGGGAGAGGACAGTTACAATGATGAAATAAATAGAGTAGTGAGATGCTACAATATACTTCACTTCAAAAGGTGCCTTCTCATATTGCTGTTGTATTTGGATGAAGAGTCTCTTTGGTCTCGATATTTAGTAACTGGATGCATATGTGGATTTGTTGTTTCTGGTAATAATTTGGGCTTGAATCCAGAGTGTTCATTTTTCCCAGAGGGCCAAGAATTTAGTGACCTAAAGATAGAAATTTTTGACCTCATCTTGTGAGTTTTTCAATTTCTTAAGTAGACATTGTAGAGACCTTATGACAAAACCTTTAAAGAAAGGCTGGTGATGATTTCATACTCAACCATGTTATTCTCAGAAGGGCTGCATATTGATTGGCCAAGATAGTCACAATGTCATTAATCCTCAGGCCCTCAGGATGAGTGACATAAGAAAACATTGAAGAGGTCAGGTGATTGCTAGGTGATAGGCTTAGAAAATCATGACATTAGCAAAATTTCTTCAGTAGAAGTTATAAGTCATATTTTCAAAATCTTCTAACTCCATCAATTTGAAATCAATAAAAATATTTTTATACGTCATTGCTTTTCTATTTGGAATATGCCTTTGTTAAGCAGTTGTTTGGCAGTTTTGATGAGTTCATCCTCCATTTGTAGGGAGTTTTAGTTTGACTTTGATCATATGTACTTTGTTCAGATCTGTAATGAATCAGTTGAAGTTGTTGCCCAGTTCAAATTTTCTGATATCTCACATTGCATCACATAGTGATTGTTGCTGCATTATTAGTTTGTAGTTTGTGAGTTGTGCCCATGTTTTTAGTAATGGCAGATTTTAAGGTGGCCAACATTTCTTGTAGGCCTGATTAAAGTTCATTGATGACTGCTTTTGTTCGATGTTTATTGGTGTGTTTAGAGTCAGTTTTGAGATTCACTGTTGCTTGATGTGGTTGAGAATTTTCATGAGAGTGAGACCAGTGTAATCCATTCCATCAACTCTCATCCCAGTCATGGCACCAGTTGTTATAAACATGTGTAAGGTAGCACAAGAGAACAAACAAATATTGCCAAATAAAAGAAGACAAGCATTGTTAATATAAAATTCTTTGTATTGTCGATATAGAGGATGGGAGAGGAAGAAAAGCAACTTGGAACGGCCTGTAGTATATTAGGTTGGATGACTGAAGTCACTGGTGATGATGCTGAGAGAGGCCAGTGGCACATTTGTTGAAGTTTGCCTGTTTACTGAGATTCTGATGTCAGTCGTCATAAGTGGTATTCTTAAAAGCAAGTGTGGTAGCTCATAAACTTTTCATGTGTAACATTTGTGATTGGCTTCTTTTATATTGTATTCTATATTTTTTGAAGAGATTTGAGTAAAAATTTTTTTATTAATCCACTTATCTAAATCAGTTAATATCTATGTCAGTCTGTTTATATCTATCTATCTATCTCATATTACTTTAAACATTATTTTTAGTGGTAACATGTATTTGAGTGGACATCCTTATTTTTCAACTGTAAATTTACATATATCTGCCTGTGCATGGAAGAGTTTAATCTTAAAGAAAATGTACCTTCCAGCATGTTCAAACCTAAATCTACCTTATAGAGAATTGACAGTCTGACCTACCAATGTGCTTTAAACTATACAGCCACAGAAAGCTTTCACAGCCCAGTAAGGTTCAATAACCCCTTTAAGAAATGCACATCTCATTTTTGGATTCCTTAAATCCCATATCTGCTACTTTTATTTTATTTCTTTCTATCAAGTCATCCCATAAGTTCTGTCCGAATTTTGAATAAAGAAAACAAGTGACCAAATGTTACATTTAATTACAGATTCAATCAACAGTGTATTTTCCCTGATTATCTATGACTTCCTTCCATCTATTAACAAGTTTACTAATTCCATTACTGTAAAATTCTTTTGGCTTTGATTCGAAGAACTCACAAACGTCAGTTTTAACCTCTTCCTGTGTTACAAAAGCTGTTTCTTCCAAATGATTCTGTAAGCTACGAAACAAATGGTAGTCTGAAGGAGCAAGGTCAGGAGAATAAAGTGGATGAGGAATTTTCTCCCAACCAAGTTCTTCGATCTTTTGTGATGTGATTCTTGCTGTGTGTGGTCGCACATTGTCCTGATGAAACATCACCCATTTTCAATTCACTAGAGCAGGTCTTTTTTTCCTCGAAGCTTGGTTCAAACACTCTAATTGCTGACACTATATTTGAGCATTAATTGTTGCATTAGGTGATAAGAATTCAAAGTGGATTATTCCTTGGCAATCCCACCAGATTGAAAGAAGAACCTTTTGCCCATGAAGTTCTCTTCTCGGCTGTGGCTGGGGTCCTTCCCCTTTACCAAGCCACTGTCTACGACGCTTAACATTTCGATAAAAGATCCATTTTTCGTTGCCAGTCACAAGTCTATCCAAAAAAGGTGAAACAAGTTGGCAAGAATGGAGAGAAAAACAGATGTCAACTTGGGATTTGAAGTTGTTTTCAGACAATTCATGAGGCACCCATTTTCCAAGTTTAGGAACTTTTCCAAGTTGTTGAAGATGACGAACAGTTGTATGGTTTGAACTGAGAACCACTGCCAATTCCTCAACTGATAAAGCAGGATTTTCTTCAAGGGCTGCTTCAAGAAGCTTTTCATCAAACTCAACTGGATGTCCGGTTCAATCTTCATCTTCAAGGGTGAAATCTCCACCTCTGAATTTTGCAAACCATCTTCTGCAAGTTCTTTCATTCACGCATTCCTCTCCATAAACTGAGTGAATGTTTCTAGCCGCTTCGGCTGCTGAGTTTCCTTTCTTGAACTCATAAAGCATTATGTGCCTCAAATGATTCTTGGGTACTTCCATGTTAGCAGGGTTTTAATCAAACAAAATTTAATTTTATCGTTCTCTGAAATAAAATTTGATCAGTTTAAATGCATCTAAACATAAAAATAATGTTCAGCTCCATTAGACATTATAAAATACTCTTTAAATTTCGTTCATTTTAACAAAAAGTTAAAATTCGGACAGAACTTATGGGATGACCTAATATCTGTCTCTATAAAAATTATTCAATCACAAAAACTACATGTTTTTAAGATTTCAATTTAATTTCCTCCTCTTGATTTTACTAAATTGATACAATTTTCTTTCTCCAAAAGCTTTTGTTTAATATACAGAAAAATAATATTGTCAAATGTATATCTTAAAAGTTAAAAATATCTCAATATTTACATCAAAACCTTTTTCCTTTATTTCAGTTATTATTTATACCAAGTTTATGTTTAAAACAACTTTTAAAAATTAATAGTAATATTTTTTCATTTAATCAACAGTAAACCTATATGCTTGAACAAAAAAAAAATTGCTAAACAAAGCAGAATTCAATACATGATTTTATATTGCATTGATTTTTGGATTCTGTGTATTAATATATCTCTATAAAACTAATTTTTAGAAATAAGATCAAATTGATTTAAATTCTCCTTTTGTATAAGTTTTTAATTGTCTAAATTTTATAAAAATTGAAAAAGGCATAAAATGAGATATAAATACTTTCTTTATCAAGTGTATATTCAATATAAAATCAAAGCAAACAAAGGTACATGTTTAAATTGATATTTTTACTTTTAAAATATATAAAAGTTATATAAAAACAAATTCTTATATTTTGTGTTTAACCTATGAAATTGTCCAGAATAATTTCCAGAGGCAAATGAATCTTTCTCTATTTATTGTACAATAATAGGTACAAAAATACAGCACAAAACCAAATTGAGGGATGAAGAAGGCTGGTTGCCTTCTATCCTAACATTTAACTTAACTAACCATGATCACTGACCCAAACATACTACAATTTTCCTATCACCAAAACAACATATTCTTACTTACCATTGTTACCACAAACACTATAATTCTACAAATTCTCTATGAAGTCCTAATTAGTCCCCAATCCCCATATGTACAAATATATGCCTATTTACAATGCCAAAATATTATTTACAGAAATAAATAATATAATGTGAGTAATAAAAACTCCCTCTAATCCTAAATTGTGTCAGGAACATCAATTAACTAGATGAAATTTCATGCAGGACTAAAAAATAAAAACAATCATTCTAGCAGCAACTGATTTAACAACTTACTCATTCAAACACAACAAATACAAAATGCACCTGAAATACAAAATGTGTCCTGCATCCACCAGAGAACTGACATTTCTGTCACCTAATGAAGGAGGGAAGTGGGGACAGATGGTTTCCTCCCACTCCCTGCAGTGAACACACTGTGGTAAAATTGCCAGTTGTGATAAGTAAAACAAACCTCAGAACAAGTAAAAGTACTAAGCTTTATTTAGCTAAACAAAACTCAGCTACAAAATAAAAGGGAGGTAAGTCACAGATTATATATCTCATGTAGGCAAGTCTATTATTTGAACAATGTAAGTGTAAGATACCACACCAGTCCCACCAAACAAAGCGACTTGCTGACCCAGAAGTCCCTTCACAACACCAGCCAGGTGAGTGATGTCTTATCCTTAGTGAGACATTTTAGCTCAGAGGCCTAAGGTCATAGGGTACAAAACACCTGCTTTGTAAAGCCAAGCTTGTCTATCAGATCATCTTGAATGCTACCTTCCTAACTAGCATATGTCATAATACCATCTACCAATGTTAGGCATACCTAGACCACTTACAGATGGGTGGAGATAACGGATCTGACAACATGAAAGTATGGAGAGTCAGTAAAGAAGGAGAGGGTACGAAGCACAAACTTCTGACCCACCACAAGGAAAGATTTTTCTGGGACCATGTATAATGCACCACCATAGCTGAGCTGCTCCTTTTAGTTCACACTACATCCCAATGGTACTCATTTCAGTACTTATTGACAAGATCAAACTTGCCAATGAAGTCACAAAATATTTTCAAGTCCCAGTTGTAAGTACCCAATCTTTCCCCTATGTGATCTAAATTGGGCTCAAAGATAGCATTCTAATCACCCATTAAATTTGCCTAATGAGGTGTCATCAAAAAAGGCTCAATCAGCCAAAACATACCAAGCTACTCTGTATAAATCCCAATGAAGTGAGGTGCTTTATTGTTATGGTAACATCCAGCATGCAAAGTCTGCTTGCCAGATCTGTGAATACAATATTACAAGTCATATTTAAAGACTTGCTTACTAGCCAAAAAAAGACCCCTCAAGTGGGCACGAAAATATGCTGAGTAGAGGTGAAACTTATTCATTATAATGTCCTCATGGTCATGGTCTGAAAAATGATTCTCCAGTTCATAACTTACATCCATTCCAAAATGTTGGAGGTAGCGAACAAACCTTGGCCTGCGAGACTCTGACATCAGGCCCCAGGCATTTATACTAGCTAATCAGAGAGCCATTATCAGTTCAATTAAGTCTGACTGCCTAGTTTGAACATCTTTCATAGATCAACAAATTTTGTCCAGCACAAAGACTGGCAATTTTTTTCTCAGCCTTCTGAAATTCTGAGGGTATACTAACAGTCCATCTTTTTTTATAAGATGTGCATAAATCTTGGTTCCCTGTTTGGTTTCAATGATTTCTCTTGACAAATATTTGGCCAGCATCTTTATTTTTCTTTTCATCCATCTAGTCTTGTGTCACATTTTGGGAGTTTTGTCAGGCAAGTCTGACTTTAAGGAAGCTCTGAAAAAATAATTCTTTACATGCAGACCTTTGTGGGCCATGTTGCAAAATATACCCTTTTAACTATAAATGCCAAACAGTCTTTTTCCTTTTAATAGACAAACAATGAGAAATGATGGCAAAATTTTTAAAAAAGAAAAGAAGTCCAGCCAAAAGAAAAGTCTACATACAGAAATTAAATAAAGTTAAATAAAATCTGATCTAACTGCAATTATACTAGGAAAATGGAAAAATGATTTAAAAAAATGCAAAACCTGACCTTCCTGATATTATCAGTTCTCAACTCAGTATCTATACTGATGACACAATATTTACTCCTGTTGTAATAGTAACTTTGATTGGTTCAATAATGTCAAATTGGCTGCTGATCTAAAAAATGAACTACAATCTGTTAGTAACAGGGTCAAGGAATGGTTTGTCAGATTTAACACATTACAAACAAAATTGCTCTCTTTTAATTGTCTTAGAGAACACTTTTTACATTCCTTCAGCATGGCTGATGATAACCTCCAGGATAGTGATTCATTGTGCCTTCTCAAACTAATGTTGTTTTCCACTGACATGAAGAGGAAACATTATAATGAATCAATTGCTAGGTCTATAGTTAGGAAAATTGTTTCACTGTGTTGCGCTAGACAATTTTTCTTGCCAGAATATATCTTACATTTTTATAAGTCTACTATTTGTCCTTGCTTTGAATATCACTGCCACATCTGTTCTGGTGTTCCTGCTATATATTTAGAGATTCTTGATAAAATCCTAAGAAGAATCTGCAATGTTATTAGTCCTGACCTGTCTTTTTGGCTTCAATCACTTTCTCACCACTGTAATGTAGCTTCCCTGTGCCTTTTCTATAAATCTTTTCATGGAATTAGGTTTTAATGGACTTTTCTCTACGGTACCTAGAATTAACATACTTTTTTCAGTACTAGATTGATGACAAGGTCTCATTATTTTACAGTTGAAATGGCTAGATATAACTGTATTTTCCATGCCATCAGTTTCTTCTTTCACTCTTCTTACTTACAGGAACTCACTTCCAGTATCTTGCTTCTCAGGCAAGTTTGATCTTCAAAAGTTTACATGCAATATCAGTCATTATCTTCTGTCTTCTTAATTTTTGTTCTTTTTTGTTCTCATTTCTTAATAGTGATTTTTTTCATATTCTTTAAAACTTGGTAATCTCTTGCATCCTAGTGGCTTTATTGTCCTACTTGGGTGAAAAAAAAGAAAAAAATTGAACTGAAGCTAGAAACAAAATATTTAAGTCAAAACAATTCCTTAAAAAGATGAAAAACAAAAATAAAATATGGTCTAACTAAAAAAATGCAATAATATGGCCAAAGCCTATAAGAGTGTGGGGAAAGAAAAAAAAGAAATGGAAAAAGAAAGGAAAATCAAGAATTCATGACAGTTAAAATAAAGCAAAGTCAAAAATTAAAATTGGTCAAAACAATTCTCAAAAGATGTATCAAAAGTTCCTAAAAAAATTTCCAATATCTGGTAAGAAGCTTAACTATAGATAAAAGTCAAAAGTCCTTGTGAGGCAAATTAATCTTTCCTCCTCTTAACAAATTATTAGAAGTCTGTATGGAAAAATGTGGGGTCATTTTTAATTAGCATTTGGGATAGAATAACTCAATAGTATTTGTTAGCCATGGATGAAGAGTTAAATCCTTGGGAGGATTAGCATTAACAACCTCCATAATAGTCATCTGAAAGATAAAAGAGAATAGTTAACATTTTGTACAAAATTTATTAATTCCTGAATCCAAAGAAATTAAATTTGTGTTTATTTAAAGAAGATTCTGCTTTATGAAATTTGAAGGAAAATATTACTGTCTGACTATATTACAGTTCTTTAAAAATAAGTGTGCCAAAAACTAAATATAAGATCTTTTTAAACAAAAAAATCAAAATATCCACTTAAGAGTTAATTAAAAAGTATTTAAAATAAAATAAAAATTTGTGTCAAAAATTAAGTGTAGTCTTAACTTTAAAAACTAAACTAGAGAATTTTTAAAAGTAAAATTCTGCCTTTAATATAACAACTGAAAAACTTAGAAAGTTTTGTTATGGCAAACTCACTGTTGAAACTGAAGTAACTAAAAGATATCTGTGGGTTAACCAGATAACTTTGAAAGTAAAATCAACTTTTAAAATAATAATTTAAACAAGTTAAGTGTGGTCTTAACATTTCTATTTTTGAAATAAAAACATTTTGAATATAATTCATCTTTGAAAATGACTATATATCTTGATTAAAGAAAAACATTTTCTGTGCAAGTGTAAAAGTGACACTGCCATGAATTTCATGAAATCTAAAGAAATTGTAGAAAAATACTTTTTCTCTCTACAGGAAGAGACAATAAACAATTAACTAGAGACTGTAGACTCTATTACTGATGAAATCTGTGATATTTACATCACTAGAGACTTGGGGAGATAAAAGAAATAGAAAAAGATAGAACTAGTGAAGGAGAATGTTGTTCCATTATACTGGGGAATTTGGCTGAGTTAGCTTATTGTTTTAAGCAAAATTCTAATTTCTTAAATTAGGGTTCTGAATTGTAGAAGAGTCAGCCTGTTATCAGTCCTGTCAGTGATTTAGATTGTTTCAGTTGCATATTTATGCAAGATAAACCTGTTGTGTGAAGATACAACACTTAAAAAATCTGATATGATGTGTGAATCTGTCTATATTTCTGAGATGAGGAATTATGTACATTATTTACATTATTCGGACTATTGTCCTCATCTTAATAGTCCGAATAATGTAAATAATGATGTGTGAAAATGCAATATTTGAAAAGATAAAAACATTGCACACAAAAAACAATGCATGTATTTCATCACATTATCCACAAAAACTCTTTGATAATGGGTTATGAAAGACAAAAGTACTCAAATACTCTATAATTTATGTTCAAATTTCTACTGGAAACCAAGAAAATGGTCTACATAGAAAAAATCCTTAAAAATAAACTTTCATTGGTCTTTAATCAAACTTGTTTAAACAAAAATTTCTGCCCATATATATATATATATATATATATATATATTCATACATGTTTCATTAAATAATATAGATAAGTGTTGTCTATATATTTTATGTAAGTTCTTTTCATATCGTCTGATAAGCTTAATAACATTATCATTAAACAATGAAAGAAAATCACAATATTGATACATATTTTTTAATCCAATCTAAGCTTTCGGCTTACATAAGCCATTATCAAAGATGACAATTACACAATATATTTAAGCAATACACGAACAAGAAATTGATGATAGTCTTGTTTGCTTACATGGATGATTTCCAAGCAACGATAAACACGTGTTTATCGTTGCTTGGAAATCATCCATGTAAACAAAACAGACTATCATCAATTTCTTGTTCGTGTATTGCTTAATATATTGTGTAATTGTCATCTTTGATAATGGCTTATGTAAGCCGAAAGCTTAGATTGGATTAAAAAATATATATTGTGATTTTCTTTTGTTGTTTAATGATAATGTTATTAAGCTTATCAGACGATATGAAAAGAACTTACATAAAATATATAGACAACACTTATCTATATTATTTAATGAAACATGTATGAATGAAAAAATGCTGCCTAAATACACACAATATATATATATATATATATATATATATATATATATAACAAAGTAGAAAAAGTTTTCATGTGACACAAAAAAATCAATTACTACAAAATGATACTGACACAAATGAAATAATAAACACACATAAAATGATTATTGAAGCACAAAAATTTAACAATGAAATCACGAAACTAATTAAAAAATGAAGACAAATCATGATATCGACTAATAGAATATCACTCTAGAATACCCAAACTTTACGGTCACCCTAACATTCACAAAACAGCATCCCTATGCACCCCATTAATTCAGGAATAGGCAGCACCCACAACAAACTGGCTAAAGCCATAAAAAAAATTTTGAACCCTTCTCCTTGGAACAATCACATATAAAAAATTCAGGCAACCTAGTTGAAAAACTAGAGAAACAAATTTGACTGACACAATCATGTCCAGTCTGGATATAAAATCACTTTAAGCTAAAGTCCCAGATGAAAAATGTTTCAAATTTACTCACCAGCAAAGATTGCTAGAAAAAATATATTGGAGAAACCTCAAGAATTTTACATAAAACATTATATAAACACAAAAGAGACATTTTAAAAAAACAACACATTAAATGCATTAGTTTCTCACCATAATGAGACTGACCACAATTTTGACATATAAAAATACTACTCTGATTAAAAGAAAAATTAATTCACTAAAATGAAAATGTTTAGAAAGTGCTTTAATCACTAGTTCATCCACAGTAAATTTGTGTCCTGGTTCTTACAAAGTTTCACCATTCTTGTCAGATCATCTGTTATCACAATGTGGGATATTATTAACAAAGATAATGGAAACAAAAAGAAAAATAATCTAAATAAAATTGGCTAGATTATATACCCAAAAGATATAAAAAGGTTTTCTAAATTTGAAATTTCCAGTGTCTCTTGGTGCTTATATGTAGTCACATCAATATAAACAAACTTAGTTTGATGAAGTCTTAAGGGACAAAATGCAATACATGAAAATGTTTTCCACTTTGTCATATATCTTTCCTCCAAAACTGTTCTTGATATATAAAGATTTATATATCATTATCCTCTCTCTCTCTCTCTCTCTCTCTCTCTCTATATATATATATATATATATATATATATATATATATATATATATATATGAGTTGAAGATCAAATTTATATCAGATAATGATAAGAATCCAACAAGATGATAAAATAAACTGAAGAACAAGTATGAAATGTATCTCAATCTAACATGTTTCATTTTTATTAAAGCTTCATCAGAGATTGAGATAGAAATGAAAAAAGCAAAGAGCCACAGAGTACTGGTATGTTATGACTTTTGGCTAGTTCTTATTGGCCAAATACATGTCACATGTATTAAAACAATAGATAATATATAAATATGTGTGAGGAACATTTTGGATGTTAAAGTGTGTAATAGAGTATGAGTATGTATGTAAAGAAATTCTTGTTAGTCTACGTGTGTGTTGGGCAGTAATGTTAATTAATGTAAATGTATAAGTGTGTGTGAGGAATGTCTATAGATGTCACCCTCATACATGTCAGTGAAATGTTGTAATAATTTTGTATTTGGTTGGATTATTATATTCGCGTGTATGTGTTTTTGCATGTGAGAAATGTCTGTTGTCATTACCTCTGTGTGGGTCAGTGAAATGCAGCAAGATATTATAATAATCATGCTTTGGTTGGATTTATCAGTAAAACATTTATCATGTATATTTTTTAAATGGATTTGTATATTTTCATTATTTTGTGTATCAGATAGATGTAAGTTAGATTCATGAATAATGGATCTGTAGAAAGATGGTGTTGTGATGTAATGTCTTAAGTGAGTGTTTATAGTTGGTAGTAATGCTATAAATATCTGTCCATAATATTTTCTCTTAAAGGGTTATGTTCGTTTTTAATTTGGCTGGCATTACTGAAATCAAAGATGTTCCACATCCTTTCAATGTAAGATGAAAGAGTTAGGATGCCTGTCTAAATGCAAGTCTTTCTTGTGTTCATAGATACAGGTTTTTAGATCTCATGATGTCTCCCTCATGTAAATATTTTTGTACTGTAGGCACTTTATCTGATAAATTCTGGCATTCGAAATTGTGTTTCGTTAATTTTTTTGCCTGAAATGATCCTTGTGTTAGGGAAATATGAGTTTGATCTCAATTAATTATATACCAGGCCACTAATCAGTAATAGCCAACACACTATCACATGGATCTCTATCGGATGACACTCAAGAAATAACAGATACAGAAATAGACATGTATATTCATACTATATTAAAGCAATATCTGATGAGTGATCACAAACTCAATACATATACAGAAGAAACAACTAAAGGCCCAATCTTACAAACTCTAATACAATGCACAACAACAGCATGGACTATGAAAAATAAAGAAATATCCAACTCAATTTCACCATATATACCTATTCATGATGAAATACCAGTTACAAAAGGGCTAGTATTGAAAATTACAAGAATAATAGTTCCTCACTCTTTATAAAAGGAAGCATTACAGAAGATCCACACTGGACACTTAGGAATGGAAAAATGATCAAAAAACTAGAAAAAACTCATTCATAGTTAGCAGTTACCAAAGAAAATAAACACATAAAGTGCAACAGAAGACATCAGAAAACAAAAGAACAATTGACAAACAATAAACCAAAAACACAGTTTGACTATGAAAATACATTTAACAAAATAAATAAGCAATAAGAAAACTTAGTAAAAAATATACCAACTAAATTGCAAAATATCACAAGAGGAAGGATAATAAAAGTTAAACATGTTAGATTGATATATATTTCCTACTTGTTCATCATTTTATTTTATCATATATATATATTTATATATATATATATATAGATATATAACTAGGAGCATGGCCCGGCGTTGCCCATGCTTAATTCAAAAATCATACGACTCATACAGCAATCGCTATCACTTGACTTAAAATATTTTTGCCCTTCCTTGCCTTTAAAGGAGTGCCCTTTGCCGTGCTGATGTTGCTACATGCCTTACTTCTTGCCTATCTCACACTGCAAATTTTTTCTAAGCTCTATGCTAAACATTAAATCTGTTATGAAAAAAGAACTAAACAAAATGAACACAAAACGATCATCTTTAAAAAAGGACTTGTAACTGGAAAAACCGAATGAAAAAAGAATGTTAACAACAAATACTTTTCCACACCCAACCCAGTTCTGCAGAATCAGAATCAATGTTGAGTTTAAGCAAGCGAATGAGCCAATTGGAGTAAAGTGCCATGCAGATTTAAATTTTTCCAACTTGTGACGAATGCAGCTATCGATTTTTTTTGCATGCTAGCATACTAGTTAACATTCGTGTCAGTCAGCTGTTGGCTCTCATGCTGGCCAATAGAATCTTCCTGTCTATTCGTGGCAGCCAGCTATAGGCTCTCACTCTGGCCAGTAGAAAATGGCTGCAGACTACATGAAAACTGCCGTAGAAGCATGAAAAATTGATTATCTCCACTATTGATGGGAGTTGGGAAATGCAAAGTCAGTCTAGGCCTTACTGCTAACTTGGAGCATGTGCATGTAAATTTTGGTGCAAATCCATCGAAAATTGCGGCCATGCATTCGTTACACACACACACACACACATCCTGCCTTTTATAGATAGAGATTACATAGAAGATATCTGTAAGCAATTGCATTTGTTTGTTATATAATATTGTTGGAACATTTTTGTCCAACCCCTAAAAACATGTTGAATATAACTGAAAAGTTTTAGGAAAAGAAATACTAAAAAAATATACAAAATCCAGATCAAAATGGTTAATATAAAGAATATAATATTTTACAACTCAGACAATTAATAAATAAACTACAAATAATAAGAAAAATAAAAATTCTGCATATTACTTTTCATAAGATTTTGTTGTACACCCATAAGGATTAATCATGTGACAATTTAATGGATTGTTGAATATTACGTTAGGGACTAAAAGTGCCATTTTCCATTTTTAAACTTTACCTGTTACCAATTGAAATGGAACCACAAATGATTTCAAAGGTCACATATTGGCTGAAGAAATTTATATCTCCAAAAAAACAGCCTCTTACAGCCAGGATGCATGTGGAAATTGTTGCTGAAGAGGTTTTGATCATATTAACACTAATAACTCTAACTGCTTCTACTTCATCAGGAAACACAAACAAATTTTGAAAGAGTTATCCTGTTAAAGAAACAGATATAAAGGAGGCTAAGAAAACAAAAAGTTACAGATTATGGGCCAAAATCCTTCTTAAAAGAACTGAACTCATCTCAGAGAACAAAATTGGGTGGCTTTCAACAAAAATGCAAACTAATTTCTTATCAAATGCTATGAATGAAGCAATACTGTAATATCTCAGACAAACTCTCAATTAACTGATAAATTCAAGAGATCAAGCACTTTCCTCAATGCTGTACATTCAGTATTGATGTAAAATGCTAGTAAAGTAAAGGTGCCTCCTACAGAGAAAAAATGACCAATCCTCTCTTTGAGGCAATGTTCACCGCAATATCTAAGGATTTTGATAATCAAATTCATTCTCTGGATGAGGCTGTTGACAAATAATTGAAGTTATTGAATAGAATATTTATTGAGAAATAGGTAATTTTAGTGTTAATAAGGAACACTGCCATTTTTTATATTAAAGTGGTTTGAACAGAGAGGCTACTCAGACGTTTAAATCCATCTATTCTACAGATGGGAAATATACAGTCAGACGTTTTACTTTGGATGTTAAAAAATTATTTGAACATTGTAAATACAAATGAAATCTTTACTATAAACATTGACCTCAGCTTAAAATAGAACATCAAAAAAATTGTAACAATAAGTGTTTGTGAGTTGATGTACATATTTTTTTTAATGTTCAATTTTAAGCTGAATATATGTATATATATTTTAATTTGACACATTTTTTATTACTTCAAATGTTATTTTTAGTGGATATTTGTATTTGAGTGGATGAGACACTTGAGAAAACTTATTAAAGGAAATGTGTCCTTTAGCAAGATTCACAGGAGAAACTAATGTTTGCAGAAGAAACTACCATTTGATCCAGCATGCTTTATTGAGGGGATGCAGATTTGAATCCTTTTGGAGGGCACATTTTCTTTATTAAGTTTTCTCAAGTGTGCAGGTCGGTAGATGAAATAAATACTGTTTAAAATAAAATGGTGCATCTACTCAAATACAGTTATTCACTAAAAATAACATTTAAAGTAATAAATAAATATGTATATATATGCAGAAAGAAATAATTACAGCCATATCCACTGCCATAGATTCACTCATTTGTCCTCTTTCTGCAGATACAACCATAACATTGAGTTGTGCAAACATACTAAACTACAAAGGTTAACTAAATATAGCAGAAAGAGAATACCATAAAAACTTGCTGAACTGCTAAAAGAATATCTTGCTTGGTGCATGACAAAATTTTCCTCCATACATCAAAGATTTATTCACAAATTAGTCCTTAAGAGAAATATTAACAGACATAGTTGCATAAGAAGCTAGGTGGTGGCTGCTGTGTTTCATCTGGCAAAGATCTTAATATTTTGATGAATCATACTTATAATATAGTCTTTGTTCCTCCTTAGTTAATTTCTGTGTACACATATAGATTCACTGTATCTTCCAGTGTTTCATTAAAAATAGGTAATGAATATAATATGTAAGGCCATATTTTATGTTTAAATGTTTGTAATTTGCAACATTTTTTTTATATAAAAACAGTTTTCTACTCTGTATCCAATCACTAATTTTCAAAAAAGATTATACTGGGAACTTTTGCACATACTTAATATATTGTTTTTCTAGTTATTTCTGCATCTGTATGTTATAGTCATTATATTTTAGAATGTTTTATTTATTAAATGAAGTGTTTAGAGCAAAACGAGCCACTAAAAGATCAGTGATGTCTTTTAATTACACAAGCTTAAGTCATTTTAACCTTACAATTTCTATGAAATTGACAATTTTAATCAAATTCTAAATTATGACATACTAGTTTGTAAGTTCATATTTTTTCTCCCAAAATGTATTAAAAAGAAAACATCTTCATCTAAATACGTTAGAATCTAAGAATTGAATTTACAAAAGGGAACTACTGAAAAGTTCTTGGCCTGACCATGAATGGGTTCCTTCATGAAATTCTGATGTTAGGTCATTTGTTCAAAGTTGGGGGGAAGTCAATAAGTTTTTTGGACCCCTCTTGTTTGAAGCCTGTGTCCTCAGTTATACAATGTTAAATTTGACTTTTTTCTTGTTCAATAGTACATGAGACAAAACTAAGTTCTGACAAACTTTAAATGGTCATAATATAACAGGACAGTAGCCCTGATTGAGTCATATTGATGCATGGGAAGTGGTTAGTGACTTGTAGTATTAAGAGACTTTAATTCTGAGTGAAGCAGTAAAGATACTAGAAGGATAAAAATATGGGAGAGTGGTTATCCAGATTGAAGTCTGATGAAAAAAATCCAGTTTAAAAATATTCATTTGAACAATAAAATATTTATGTTGTGGTGTCTTGGAAAAGTTTAAACTCTAATTAAACTAAGTAAGATTTAGTAAGATTCAGTATAATTAACATTCTCAGGCCAACTCCATAACCCCAAGGAAGTTGGCATGACATGACTAACAAATTTTCCCAAAATCCATTGGATTTTCGGTCACTCTAGGGTTTGTTTATTTAGAGACCTATTTGTTGTATTTGTGATGATTCCAATGTAATTTTGGAAACTTAAAAATCCAGGCCAAAACTGAAAAACACTTTGTAGTCAGCCATCTGGTTTAGTTACAGAAGGTTTCTTTGAGATGATAATTAATCTTGTCTATTTCCCAGAGGGAAGTCTATATAAATGAAATACATATATACATGAATCAGTAGACATATGGGAGTCAGAATTCAGCAGGCAACGAGTTGAAGACATCCGCATGCCCCGTTCAAACATTGTGGATTACAAAAAGTCTGCTGTAAAAGTAATTCACTGTTAAGATTTCATCTGTAATTAAATTTTTTATAATTTTTCAACAGCATCATTTTCATTCGATTAGTATGTTTACCCCTTTTCAGCTGGATTGTCTGACATTAAGAAACAGTCAAGTGAATTCTCGCCCAGATCAATAAAAATCCATGGTGCATGAATTCTTCATGTATACACAATGAACTTGAATCCACTAACCCTAAGCCTCATCCCAGTGAAGAAAAGAAACCAACTTTCCTGAAGTGTAACAAACCCCCCAATCCCCAGATATGATATTTGGGACTCAGACACACAATTTTTTCACTCTACAAGCAGCATAGTTTGGAATATAAATAACTTATGGATATAAATTCAACTTCAATGGAAGTTGAATTTATATCTCTGGGTGCCTATTTTAACCCTGACAATACCATACTGATTTATGCTTAACCAGAAGGCACATATAAATAGACTCTATTATTTCATTTGTACTTCATGCCAAATCATTTGCTCATACCAAGATTTAGTCTAAGTTATCTGGTTTCCCTATTTGAAACAATGTTACCATTAGTTTTGGACTATATGGCATGGAGTACAAAGAAAAAAGAACACCAAACATAGTAGAAAGCAATGAATGAGAACATTACCCTCGTGGAAAGAGGCTTCTGATTGAAAATTCTATGAAGGATAAATTATACCACATGCACTTTGGATATACTAGAGAGTGAAAAGGTTAAAATGTTTTGATTAAAAAAAAGATGAAGATACTCACCTGAAAAAACATTATTGAATAATAATATAATAATAATAATAAGTTTTTCTTTGATTTTCCTTGTTTATTTAGTTATTTTTGGTTACAAAATTCATTCTTGGTTGTTTACTTTATCTACTTGTCATCCTGTTGGAATGTGAACACATCAATAAAAATACATTGGACTCATAATCAGCACTCTAAGCAGACACCTTACTTATCAGTTCTGTGACTTGAACACAATAAGAAAACATTTAAATACACACTCCTTGTGCCCATATGAAAAGTTTTCATACGCAACACATAGATAATAAGAATGTCTCATTGTAAAAATATGTTTCAAGATATTAGAAGCACTTCTTATAAAGAACACCAGACCTCCCTACAATAACACCTCTTATGAACAGGGCCAACATGTTTTGGCTACAGTGGAAGGCTGGCCAGGATGTTAGCTTGCCCAATGGCAAGTGAACCCCCTATATCAAATAAAAATACAATAAGGAAACAAACACAGACAACTGTTTTAGTAATAAAAAGGAATAAAAACTTTATAAAGTCATTTGCACACTATCAGTTACTCAAGTCCAATGTGAGAGGATGTTTTCATAGCAAAAGATCATAAAGACAAGATTAAGAAATTTGCTGCTTGAGGGGAATTTGGAATCACAGATGTTGCTATCCATCAAAAAGAAATTATTAGATGAATTGGATGCAGAAGCAATTATTGGCAGATTCAAATAATCATTTAGTGAACACAAATGATTGCTCTTAATATAATGGATGACATGCAATACTCTATTGTGCTTTTGAATTATGTTAATGTGTAAATTGTGCAGTAAAAAAATATGAACTAATTACTTAAAATTAAAAAAATTAAATTATAACATTTTGTGTTTACAGTTGGTATCTACTGTCAATAGTATGTACAGTACATGTACACTAATTACTAATAATACACATCTTTTCCACAAAAATTTTAATTATATCCTTTTTTCCATATGTAATTTTGTAAAATTTTGTTTATTCATTATGAAAATAAAATAATAGTATTATAGTTGTGGATGGGACCACTTTGTCTCCTAGCAACCAATATTTTTAGATTCAGTCCACCACTGGTTGGCTGTGTTAAGAAACTAAGCAAATCTCTACTAAAAAGTAAATTACTACTACAATTATACTTCTCCATTAGCACAATGTATAAAAAATATATATTAATAATTATCATTACCACATTATGTTGACCGTGAAAATGGCTAAAGTACTTGATGAAATCTCTTGGAAAAACTAAAATTATGGACAATTTCTCCAGACACCGAGTCTTCAAAAAACCAAATACATGTAAGAACACAAGAAAAATTAAATAAAATTTTTTTTCTATTTGGATTTGTTTGCTCAGCTTGGTTGTTATACACAAAACAATACCCTATCCAGTGGCAAAAAATCTTCCCTGGTTGCAGATGATAAGGACAGCATATCAGACATGCTTTTACACATTGTATGTAGAAAAAATAAAAATAAAAAATATACTTATCTTGGTTGTTATACACAAAACGTTTCAGCCATTGTGACCTTCAACCTTCAGAATTTTGATTCATACTCTTTATTCACTTATAAGCATGGAAAAATGGAATGAGATCAGTTTACCACTTTGGATAAAAGTTTAGTTAAAAATGCCAAGAATGTTACTATGTATGTAACCTGAAGAAGGCAGGAAGGTACAAAGGTTGAAATGAGTATACTAGTTTAAATGGAATAATAATGATAATTTCTCATCACAAAAATCCAAGACATGTTTTTAAAGAAATATAAATTTCTTCTTTATTAAAAGATACATAAAATACAAGATATTTGTTTTTTAATTTGCTTGACAAATTTTTTATTTGGGACATTTCATTACAATTGATCCTGAATTGTCTGGATAAATAGCATGAAATATAAAAGCTGCTCATTATGAAGGTTCTAATTATTTATCTGGATTCTCTTAATTAATTTACTAATAATTCTTTTGATTTTAAAAATTAATTTTTAAAAATCCATTTCTCCCTGTACTTTATTTCATCATAAGATACTTGGTTGACACAAATTACACTCCTATAATTACCTTAAATGTCCAGGTAGTGATAGTAAAAAAGCTGTCACATGCATTGTCAACCTTGACAGAAGCCAGTCATTCACCAAAATCATTACATTTCAGGCAACAAAAAGAATTTTTCTCAAATTTTGAGATAAGACAGTATTATAAAATTTAATGTGGTAAACTGAAAAATATAAATTTTTCATTTTTTTAATTTAGTTTTTAAATGTAATTAAAGATCATGGAGGACTATGCTTTTCTTTCTCAGATCAGAGTTTAGCGTCTGTTTGGTTCTTAGACCTTCTTTACTGAAATCAATTACATTTTCATACCTATAAATCTAAATGAAAATATGAGATGGGAAAGAATAAAGAAAAAAGGAGGAGGGTAAACAAAAAAAGAGGGTGCGAAGGAACAAGGCAGAGGGTAAGAAATGTAAAAAAAAAGAAATAAAGGTGGGAAGTGATGGCAAAGAGATTGAAAAATTAAAAGGAATTAAAAGTATGATCCATTAAAATCTGAAAGCAAACAAAAGGTAACAGAGAGGATATTATTGGAAATATTTGTGAATTTTTTATTCTTTTTTTTATGAAACTAATCTATGAACTATTAAGAAAGATTAGAAGTGATAAGGGAACGTATGAGAAGATACAGGCAAAGAATGAAAAAAAGGCAGAGGCATGAAACAATGAATAATTTTTGTTGCCAACAACTGTAGAATTTCCATGGGCCTAGTTAGTTGATATTAATCATATAACTGCCTGAATTATTTTAATTTCTTAATTCTTTGTTAGTAGTGAGTTTGATTTTCTACAAATATGCTTTGTACCAAATTAGGTTCTGCTAATATCTCTAATGATTTAATAAAATTAAGTTCTTACATAGTTTTTAATTTAAAATTTCATTTAATAAGAGTAGATAGGTTTACCTATCATACAGTTTACACTCCTCCTCAGTCATTTGAACAGGAGTAGATTTTATCCCTTGTTTCATGTTTAAGACTGGGTTTCTAGTTTGTTCTAAAGTCTACTTTAACTCTTTGTATTTCTAGCATCTCCACCTCTTTTTTCTTCTTCATTAGGAGTAGATAGGTTTACCTATCATCTAGTTCACACACTATCCCATTTTTTGAACAGGAGTAAAAGTTTATCCCTTGTTTCCTGTTTAGGATTGTATTTCAGGTTCCTGTTAAAGTCTTTTTTTATTCACTTACACTCCCAGTAGCCCCTTGCATCTAAGTAGCATCATTGCCTTTCTTGGGGAGAAGTGATTATAAAAAAATCCAAATAATGATTAGCTATAAGCAGATACAATTGTTTTCATCCTTCTAGCTGTAGATAATGTTATGAGGATGATGGCAATAAACATGGAAATATTAACCAAATCAAGGAGACTTGATTGTTAATCAAATATTGATTAGCTACAAGGATATTTTTCATAGTTGCTTTCATCCTTTCTAGATGTAGATAATGTTATGAGGATGATGGCAATAAACATGGAAATATTAACCAAATCAAGGAGACTTGATTGTTAATCAAATATTGATTAGCTACAAGGATGTTTTTCATAGTTGCTTTCATCCTTTCTACATGTAGATAATGTTATGAGGATGATGGCAATAAACATGGAAATATTAATAGAAACCTGCACATAGGTGATCCAGGGTTGTTCTGCTACTGAACTGAGGGCAAAAGGAAAGTCTGGCAGCACTCAGGGCAGCAAGATAGCACATGAGAGAGGAGGCTATAAAAGATGCCTCAAACAAATGCTTTTCCTCAAAATTTCTGGTCAGATTACTTGGGCTGACAGATTCATCCTAATGTAGTCATACAAATCAAAAGCCTAAACAAAAAACATTAATCATGAGAACCTGGAATGTCATGACATTGCTGAAAAGAGCCAGTGCTGCAAAATCAGAAATAACAGCATTTTTATTATCAGGTAACTTCAGTGATACAGACTTGACAAGACTACTTTGCAAAACCCAATTCACCAATGAAGATTCTTTGAAGGTAAAGGGTGGTGATTATGCTTTCTTCTGAAAGGGGTGACCTCAAATCAAAGACAGAATCCATGGAATAAGATTTGAAATTAGGATAGTACTAATGAAAAATATGTTTGTCCTTCCAGTGGGAATAAATTAATGCATTATGAAACTGTGCATCCCGCTTAATAAGTCCAGACACATTACTATCACAAGTGCTTATGCACCCACTCTCCTATGTTCATATGATACAAGGAATAGTTCTACGAACATCTGGATGAAATTGTCAAGTGAAATTCTCTGAACATCAAGCTTGTCATAATTGGAGATTTCAATGCAAAAGTAGGGAGAGACTGTTATTGCTGAAAAGGGGGGAATTAGGAGACATGGTATTGGCAGGGTCAATGACAATGGATTGCTCCTCTGTAGCAAATATGCTGAACATCACCTATGCACCACCAACACCTACTTTGGGATGGTAGATAAATATAAAACAAAATGGATGCACCCATGATCAAAGCATTGGCACATGATTGACTTCATCAACATATGCCAATGTGATATTAGAGATGTCTGAGTGACCCATGCCATGAGAAAGGTTGAATGCTGGACAGGCCCCAGATTGGTCAGGACTATGCTGAACTTGCACATTTTACTCCCTCACACCTACTGACCCCAGTCTGTTAGGGCTCCCTACAACATAGCCATATTGAAGTACCTATCTTACTTTGACCAGTTCCACTGCACACTAGACAAGAAATTCCAAGAATGTTTGAATCCATCTAATGATGGCATAAGTAAATGAATTTCCTTCAAGGAAATCATCACTAAGACAGCTGAAGAGATACTGGATCCTAAGTCCAGGGCACATTAAGACTGGTTTGACTAAAACCACATATCAAGCAGCTTTGATCACAAAAAACAAAGCCTGTGTAGAGTGGCAAAATGGTCCATCATCCTTCTCTAAGAGGGATAATTTTAAGAAATACCAGGCATTATATTTAGATCTGCAAGATAAGTAGTGGCAGAAGACAGCTGAGGAAGTTCAAAGCTTTGCTGACTCTCATAATGCCAAGTTCTTTGGCTCCCTTAAGGCAATATACAGTCCATCAAGATCTGAAAGTGCTCCACTTCTCTTTGAGTGGCACAACCAGGCATATTTGAGAAAACATGGAATAGAACATTTTAGCAACTAGCTCAACAGACCTTTAACAGTTGACCCTAGAGCATTGAGCCAGATACCTTAGCAGTCAGTACAATTTGAGCTTGACATACTGCTCTCTGTGGCAGAGATCAGGAAAGCCATTTTACATACAAATTAAAACAGAGCATCAGGAAAGTATGACATTCCTACTGAGATATACAAAGCAGCAGTGACCAATGCCACTGAGGCCTTTCGCTATGTCCTGTAGAGCATCTGGGAAGAAGAGAAGATGACTTTTGTAATGCCCTGACTATCTCTCTATAAAAGATAAAAGGGAAATAAAGCAGACTATGAAAACTATATCTTACTCCTTTCCATTGCAAGACAGATCTTGGTACAAGTCATCTTCAACAGTATAATCAGACTTCTGTTTGAAGCCACATTTTAACTCTGAATATAAACTCTCAGAGTTAAAATGTGGCTTCAAACAGAAGTATCTTAGATATAATTTTTATCATAAGCCAACTACAAGAAAAGTGTATTGAACAAAATGTTTCTCTACTCTGTATACATTGACCTGACAAAAGCATTTGACACTATCAAGAGCAAGGCTCTTTTGTCTGTACTTGAGCACATCAGATGCCCAGAGGTTTGTAAAGATCATCCAGCTCCTTCATGATGACATGATTGGTTAGATGCCCTCCAATGGTGACATGACAGAGCCTTTTGAAATCAGCAATAGGCTGTGTCCAAGCTCATTCTTTTCAGTACTTCTTCATGTGCATGCTGTCTACAGGTTCCCTTTTTGACCTTCATTGTCTCAGTACCAACTCTTCAATGTCTCCTGAACGAGCCTCTCTTTGTTGATGTTTGTGCCCTCATGGCTCTTATATATATATATATATATATATATATTAAAGATTACTGACAAGGTACTGCAATTAAGCTTTTATTTATTTTTTTTTGTATTTGCATAAGTGTTTTCTTTTCTGGGCATAAAGTGTGTAAAAATAAAATCCAAATGTTCTATATAACTGATCACTTTCATTTATTTTATTAACCATTATCAAGGATTTTTTTGTTTTGTTTTCTTCTTTTTTAACTGAATATGTAGATTTTTATATATGTGTATCTATAGTGATGGAAATGTTTTTTTATTTTCCAACACAGGCACAATGTGCTGACAGTATTTGAAAAAAAAAAAAAGATACATATTTAAATATAAATCTACATATTCAGTTAAAAAAAATTACCAGAGCCTACAAAACAAGTGTGCTACCTACTCTTCTATATTTCCTAATTTGGGGCTATATATTGCCAACCCCTAATTGCTTACACTGTAGTTTCTTGACTCAGGCAAAGCTATACCTGTTTAAAACTATACTGCAAAAGACATAAACAGCCAACAGATTGGCTAAGGACAAAGAAGCCTTTGATAGACAACACAAACTTATGTGTAAAAAAAAGAAAAAAGAAAACCATAGTGTGAGAATGGAAGATGATAGTCTTCCAAAGACCATTCTGCTGAGAGAACTAGAATCTGGCTAATACTGAAATAAGGACCAAATGAATAGATACAAGCACTCCCCCAAAAGAACTCATCTCCATTTTAAAGAACATTTCAAGATAAACTGTAAACCAGTGATGTTTGTAATTATTAACAGCTTCAAAGACAACCTTTTTTTCAGCGACATGTGTAGATCAACAAAAAAAACAAAACAACAGACATTTCATGGGGACTAACCATCATTAGAAAGCTGGTATAGGATATTGCATGTAGAGAAAAATTATATCAAGTCACTGATTAATAAGATGTTGAGTAACATTTAGCCTTCTATAGGTAACTTTGTTCTCCAAGCAAAAAGTGTCCTGCCACTGTGGGTGACTTCAGTTACTGAACAATGGTGTTTCAATTTTGCAGTTATGTTGTCATGCCCTGCTATGGAAACAGCTAAAACAACCTTAACTGAAATCAACAATAGGGTTACTTCACTCTAAAAAAAGAATTCAGTGAAGTAATATGAGTGAATAACGCAGAGTGCTGGAGGTTAATGCTGCATGACACTCCAGGTAAAACAATGCCATCTGACACTGAACATATTAAAAACTAAAGGTTGTATACACTTTATTCAAAGAAAAAAAAAAGTCACACACTTTATATATTTGTTTATTTGAATAAATATAATTATACACAAAAAATATTACAAAAGCATACCAAATAATGCATTGTGTCAATAGTGCAATATAATTCACATTTTTAAAGTAACAAGGACATATACAAAAATGTGTACATATAACATATGTAAAAGTCTATATACTTAACATAAAGGAGGTAAGTTCTCAATCAAACCCACTTTACAAAATAATAACCCAAAATTGGGATTTTTGTTTATAGCCCTTAGTGAAATTGAAAACTTTTCAGTACCTTCTCACAGACATATTAAATTATTATTTCATTTTCTTTTTGTTTTAGTAAAATTAGCTGCCATTTTAACATAAATGCAATTAATACACAAAAAATGTTTAAATAGATTGTTAGGTTGCTCTTAATATCAAAAAGTATTGAACTTTATAAAATTACAAAATTATTTATCTAGGATCTTTGCTAAAGTCCAGTTTAGGGAAAAATAGTGATTACTGTCATCTTTGTTAAAAACCACCAACTGGCTCAAATTTTAAGTACATCCTTCAACAGAGTTGTCAACTGGTATCTTTATGATCAAATGAAAATAAATAATAATGTACATATACCAGTAAAATTAGAATAAACTAAGTGTTTTGTACATGGATCAGTTCTTAAAGGCTGCAATAAGAAATTTCTATATAAAACAATAAGAATTTTGCATTATTTTCCTAACAATTATGATCAAACTATTATACAGTTTTGAATTATATTAGATATCTTTCTATACTGACATATCAAAAATGTCTAGTATTGTGCAGGAACACCTCTTTTGCTTGAAAAAGTGTAGTAACATGATGTGACATCAATTTCACAAGTGAGAGACATTGGAACATGCCATCTCAATAGCTCTCAAGTCCTTCATGTTTGTAATTACAGGACTTGAATGCGAATAGGCATCTTCACTACATCTCATAAATGCTTGATTGGGCTCATACTGGGTAAACATGGTGGCTACAGAGGTTTCCAGAATGCTCCATAAAGCAATTGTGGGCAACTTGGGCTCAATGACACTGAATTATCTTGCTAGAATAACCTATCCTTGTTAAGGTATATATAAGCCTGTTGCCAAGGAAGAGCTTTCCAATGTGAAAATGATGTCAACTAATTTTAGTGTACAAATTCTTACTCACAACCCCACTGACTTAAAACACCTTAGCAATATGCTTGTGTACATGGAATCAATGAAAGGGTGCAAATGTTCATGAAGTAGTAATCTTGTGTTTAGGCAGACTCAACCCATGCTATGTGGACAAATCCTAGAGCATTACGGAATCACCACCAACCTGCATGGTGCCTTGTTGATAGCTAGGGTCCATACCATGTCTAAAATCTACTATTAAGTGGAAACTAGAAGCTTATTGGACCATACCATGTGCTGCCAGTCCTCCAGTCCAATTAGAGATATCACAAGCCCAAGTGAGGTGCTGTATCCAGTGTGATGGTGCACCCTGATAGATATTCTGCTCCTATATCCAACAGAAGTTAAAAGACTGACCTGCTGGATACACACATGGCATCTCCTGTATTGACTGAATGTACTTGAACTAGTGTTATGTTAGTGCAGAAAATTCTAACCAGTTGTTTGTGATCATGATCAATAAAATATTTGTAGTTGGCTACAGCACTATCAACAGTAAACTTTAATGCTTTCCATCAAGTATTTCCAGTACAGATATGACACTATAGATGAAGAGATGCCAAATGTCTCTACAATTTCCAAATGGAATATGGCTATACTGCTAACCAATGACATTTGGCATGTCAGAGTATAAGAATAAATTAAACATTTTTCTTTATTTTCCTATAAATTTTTCAGACTGTTTTTTATTAATGTTTTGGGTAAATATATTCTTGAGCTTTCATGTATTGTCTAAAGTTCTAACATAAAATATTTTAATTAATCCTTATATTTATCTGCTTTTTTAATACATTGATTTAGCCAGTATTATACAAGTGTCTTTGAAACCAAAAATTATGTCACTGTAAATTCACTAACTCTTATTACAAAAAAATTTAAGAAAAATGTTAATTATTTGTCAAACAAATTAAGTCTTCACAAACTTGCTTATTGTCATATTAACACAAATAACTCAAGACCATAACAACATCTTTTTAGGTGGAGGTGCTTCTGTTAAAAAGCAATAAACAATATCTAAAACATTGTGATAGTCCAAATATGGAACAGTGGAAATAATTAATCCTATAACTCAATACAGGAAAATTTTGAAAACATTAATTGAAAGGAGTTAAGAGCAAAAGAAAATGTCAATAGTCTGAATAATTATATAGAATAATGAAAGTATTTCATGTGAAAATCAAAGAGATTTTGTTTATTCATTCAGTTAAAAAACTTAATTCTACCTCAAGCTATTAGCAAAAAAGTGGATATTTTTATTTCATAATATTGAAACCAATGTTCGCTAATAAAAAGTTAAACTGAATATAACGTGGATAAATAATCCTTCCCAACTTGAGGTAACTATTTAAATACTGAATAGTCTATAAAAAATAAAACAAAAATAATAAACAAACTTTACGCTATATACATTCTGTAGCTATCAAATTCTCTGTGTTGCACTATATAGATAACAAGACTATTCTTTTATAATTCTGCAGACAAGGTACAGAATAGAGTAATTTTAACAATAACAATATACAGTAAGGTACAATAAGATATAATTTACAAGACATTATCCAATAAATAAATTAATAATTCATAGATGGTTTAAGAGTTAACTGCACAAATTTATGATAAATTGATATCCATATTGATTGCAGAACTCAAGCATTTATTTTTTACACTGAAGAAAAGTGATCTCTTAATATTCTTAATTATAATAAAGCACCATATCCTTGTACATATATAGAAATATACAACTGAATTACATATTGAAAATGGTATTTAAGAGTGAAAATTTTATTGTAAAAGACAGATGTTGAAGAATTGGGAAAAGTCTTTGACGTCTTTTGTTGATGTTAAATTCTGATGACATCTTTACCTGACAGTATTAGAGATTTTTAATACAAATCTAATGCTGTAAGGTAAGATGTAACCAAAACTTAGTAAAAAAAATAAAAAATAAAAAAATAAAAAGAAACAAAAATTATTTCCACAATTTTTCATAATAGCTCTTCTCTTCATGTAAGTTTTGTTTAAAAGTTCAAAATATAACTTAAAAATTAAGTTCATGAAACTTGAATAGCATTTTATAATTTTTAAAAAAATCAATATAAATCTGTAAGGTATTCTGTACTTCAGTGGAAGTGCTGCAGACATCACTTGTATTCTGAAAGAAAAAGAAAAATGAAAATTTTACAAAAAACCAGCAGCATTTTACATATAAAAGTTTAAAAAATAAGTTAAAATAAATTTTTCCTCAATACTTTAGGTTTTATTATAAACGCGGAAACATTGCCAATTAAAATATGTATTAATTAACACAATCCATGATAGTGAAAAGGAATTAACCCCATATAGCCATATAATATTTTCATTCAATAGGAATTATAATATAGTAATTATTGATTGAGAAAACATTTCTTTAAAAATTATAGGGCAGTTACAATATAATTATAACAAAGCTAAGTATTAATTTTAATTATTATTATTCACATAAATACAAGGCCAAAATGGGCAAATAAATAGATGGTAAAAATATAACAAAGAGCCCTAGCAGAATGCAGTAAACAGGAATAATTGAAACACTGAATTAGAAAAAGCATTTAAAACAGTACATTGTACACAAGTTACCATCTGCCTATAAAATGAAGATATATTTTAATCTTTTTGAAGATGTCTAAAAAGGAAGAATGTTCTAATCATTCACAACTTTCTGTGAAAAAGAATATTTTTGTATGTTCAGACAATAGAGCAAGAATTGATTTTTTAATGAATATCCTCTGATGATAATTTATTATTCTAAATACTTGTATTAAATCAAGTCTATGTAATATATATATATTACACACACACACACACACACACACACACATATATGTACACACACACACACACACACACACACACATTTCTAATAGAAAAAAAAGACAATAAAAATTACTTGTTTTGGTGTAATTTTTAACTTGCATAGTAAAAAATATGATTTGCAGTTCTAATTTATACCATTGCCATATCTTTTAAATTGTTTGGGGCCAAAAGTGTTTAAGTATCTTGTAAAAATATAATATATTATGCACACACACATATACACAGCATAAAAAATGGCATGGTTCAGTTCATGAATCACTTCAATAGAATAAAAATTACTACAATTACATAGTTGCTTTCAACTTTTCTAGATGTAGATAGTGTTATGAGGATGAATGCAATAAACATGGAAATATTAACCAAATCAAGGAGACTTGATTGTTAATCAAATATTTATTAGCTACAAGGATGTTTTTCATAGTTGCTTTCATCATTTCTACATGTAGATAATGTTATGAGGATGATGGCAATAAACATGGAAATATTAACCAAATCAAGAAGACTTGATTGTTAATCAAATATTGATTAGCTACAAGGATGTTTTCACAGTTGCTTTCATACTTTATTTTATGGAATTACTAAGGAATTGATATAAAATGTTCATAGTTTGAGGATACAATTTAAGAATAGGTTAAACACTTGTATACTTGAACATGGTTAAACATTATTAAAAAATCCTTCATGTGTACTTATATTTACTGATTTCTTCTGTATTATGTGTGTGTTATGTCCTCTCAGGATGTGGGAAAATTACTTTCCACAACTTCTTCCATTTATTGTTTTCAGCAATACATCCTTTATTATAAATTGTACATATGAAAAATTATTCTTTCTTATATTTCCTTGAATTTATTTCACACAACTACTAAAAAAAAATGTTTTTTTTTCCTGTGTAAAACTCCTTCAAGCTTAGTGGGAAAGAGTTAGTTACATGAAGACACAATAGGTGTGTTTCATTCTTAAGGTAATTTTGTAATTCTCCACTTGTATTAGTGGGTTGGTTAATAACCTGGATTTCTAGGCAGCTAAACTCTCCTCATTTGATGCAATACATTTTTCTAATGCTCATTACCCTACTTCATTTGGCATTGTGTCAGATCAAGTTAACTGGATAGTTTCTGTAACTTTCTGTTATAGCATTTCCAATAATTTTTAACTCAAATCACACACAGTCAAAGAGAGAGAAAGAGAGAAACCAAAATTTTCAAACCAACCCACTTTCTTTAATCTGAACAAATTAAATGAATCTGAACAAATGACCAAACATCTTTTTGAATCTTTTCTTAGTTAGGCCGAGTTATCATTGAAAAATAAATTGCTCCCAGAGTTATGTATTGAAGCATTTCAAAGAAACATGATCTAAACAATCAAGGTGTGGCTGAAAGAGATACACCAACAAGGGTGATGACTGCAGTTTTGAAAGAAGAAAAAAAAAATAAATAAAAGCTAGTTTGATACATTGGATGAGATCCATAAAAACAGACATAAGCAATCCCAAGAGATGGAGTAAATTAGCTACATACCTAGAACCAATCCTCTGACATGGGCCAAAGATAGACAAAAATGGCATGTTGCCAATGTATCAAAGTGTTGTCTTCTGAATTGATTAATTTTTGTATTATGTTTGAAAAGCAAGGTGCAGAATTTGGAGGAGGGCTAGAGTGGCATCAAAACACAAATTGTTTGAAGTTCAGTGTCATGTTCCCAGAGTTATGGTGTAGAGCACCACAGCAACTGCTTTTGTTGGACCACTGTGTTTTCTTAGAGTCACAGTCTATCAAGACAATGAATTACGTCATGATTTCATAAAAAAAGTGGTAATGTGAAATTTATGTTCTTACAGGATTTGGCAACTGTACATAACACAAAATCAAACACTGTTTGGTTTCCTGATCATCACATAATTGGTGCTACTTTGGGGTTGTAACTCACCAGATTTGAACCATATTGAATTTATGGGATAGAGTTAAGATTTAATCCAGCAATCAAGTAGAGTTCAAGTCTGCCTGAACATCCATCACAGTGACATGGCTGCTTTCTTCAATGCTATAATATTCAAGATATCATTAATGCCAAAAGAAATCTAAACAAATACTGATGGACATTCTAAGCCTATCTTAATTTATGCTTAATGTGCTCAAGTGAGAAAGGTAGAGTCATTTAAATTTCATACTTGACTATTTTTAGATGATTCATTTTTAATAATCCTTTTGTGGTATTCGCTGTTACTAGAAAATATCAAGAAATAAATTGTCAGTTTAAGTTGAGGAAGATGAATACAAATGAAATTTTAAAACTCAGATTTACCAATACCAGATATCTTATGATTTCATATTTTAATTTTCTTTTTAAATACATTATGATATATATATATATATATATATATATATATATATATATATATATATAAAATGTAAAGAAATATAGTTTTACAGTGTGCTATATTTATGGGATAAAGTGCTCAATATCAGAGAGAGCGCATGTAAATATAAATATAAAAGTGAACATTGAAGTCAACACTCAGAGGCAACAGGCTGTTTCATGCTAGGTACAATCGTCAGGACTGACAATTGCACCTAGCATGAAACAGCCTGTCACCTGAGTGTTGACTTCAGTGTTCACAAATTATTGATGGCTGAAAATAACTTTATTTGACATTTCCATAGTAAAAAGCATTAGCAATGCATTTGCATTATACATTTAATATCTTTATTCCTGTACATTTATTCCCAGGACTGATTATCTCTTTCTTCTTGATTTACAATGCATTTCTATAGTAAAACCATCAGCAATTTATACTATAAATTTTTTTAAATTAGCCAAGTGATAAACTACTAAGACATAAGTGGTTACTGAGTGTGAAATAACATGAATAAAAAAAAATTCATTAAAGAGAGAGCAGTAAAAGAACAGAATTCAAGAAGACAGAAGATTATGAGTGATATGGCATTTAAATTTTGAAAATCGTAGTTGTCTGGTAAGCAAGAAGCAGGAAAAGAGTTCCACAAGCAAGAAGTACAAGAGAAGAAATTGTTAGCATAAAACTTACAGTAACAACTGTAAAATGAGACGTGACTGAAGCAGAGAAGCCGGGTTAGAAGCAATAACATTAGTTTTCTTTGAATTTTACCAAGAATCTCTAAATACATAGTAGTAACAGCAGACCAGAAGTGGTACAAATATTTAATGCATGGATGAATAGTAGATTATAAACATTTAAGATAAATTTTTGCCAAGAAATTATTCTCTAGCAGCAAATGATTCAATGTAATTGTTCCACTTCATGTCAATAGAAAAGATTAGCCCAAGAAGCTACAATGAATCACTCTCTTGGTGGTTAGCATCAGCCATGTTGATGGAAAATAAAAAAAGGTTCTCTAAGACAATTAAAAGAGAACAGTTTGTTTTTGATGTCATTAAAATTAACAAGATATTTTTGCACAATATTGGATACTATTTTTAAGATAAGCTGTCAATTTGACCATATCAAACCAATCAGACTTTGCTTATTCCATAAGTAATGCTTGCACTAATTCTTCACCCCCTGACAATCTTTTTTCAGGATTTTCAATGAAGGTCATACAGATGGAGAGCAAAACTTTGTTTAAACAAATTTTAGAAAAAAATCATAGCTTAATCAATTTTTTCCCTTACCAGCAGAAAATATTTATGTTCCACATTAATAAACAAATTTTTTTTCTAATTTTTAGATAACTAAAGGAATTAATGGAAATATTTGTGTTATTAATGCATAAGATTTTCATGAGTATAAATTATTGTAGATATAATGTCATCCTTATGGTGTGACAATAGTTTTAATTTTTCTAGTTTCATTGTATTAGCCAGGTTACTAAAGTTACAAGAAACATTACGCTGTAATTAAAAATTACAGTTGCAGAATGTTTGAAAATGTTATAAAGGTTTTGAAAAAAAATGTGAAAACAGTGCCAATCTTATGACAACAAATATATACTTCATTTTCTTAAATGTGTTTCAGAAGTTGTTCATCCATTGATTTTGTGAGTTATATTTCTTTATATGATGCAAAATGAATAGCATTCAAAAGTTCATCTTTGCTGATAAATTGTCATTGACCATGTTTTTTTTTTGTTTTTTTTAAATAACTTCTCTCTTAAAGCAGGACACAGATCAACCAGATAAAGTCCTTATCAAACCTGCACTAGAATTGTCCAGGATCTTTCAACAAAAGTCTTGGCAGTTTGGTTGCACTCACTGATCATTTATTCAATTCTTTTTATCCTTCAAGTCAGCATCACAACCCATTTAAATACTTAAAACTTGTACCTATTAATTTGAAACTTCAAATGGCAGTCCATTTCTTTACATCTGTACAAAAACTAGTTTTCATCTTAAGATAAATTTTGCTATTAATCAGTAAATAAATACTTATTAGAATTTAAAGGTTTATCTTATATATCAATAAAATATCAAGTGGCTTATAATGGTATAGTGTAATAAAGGAAATATCTAAAATAAATGAATGTTGAAGTAGTAGCAAAGCCAATAGTAGCAATAAAAAAAAGTTGAAGCTTGTCTATACCAGATACAATGACTTGTGAAGTTATAAGTAATCTAAATAACTTGTAAATTAATCTCCATTGCAAAAGAGTTGTGCAATTCATTCCTATAAATATTGTTAGCATTTATGTCATTAGAGTGAATAATAAAAGTTTTATATCAGCAGGGTTTTTAAACATAATTTCATATATATTTCCTTAAATGCAATAAAGAAAAATTCTAAGAAATAAAGTTACATATATTGACATTTATAAAGCAGAGTTTAATTCAATATAAAACCAAATGCTAAAACATGTCATCTTTTTCAGTGGGGAGGGCCTACTGACTTTTGTATAACAGGTATTGGGAATCATCCTATCTCTATGCACAATCACATTGCCCAATGTCTTGATCAAGATTTCATCACTAGTATGAAGTAATAGTTGAGGGAGAAAAGTTTCTCCTTTTTCTATTAGTACCAACTAATTCATGTCCCATAGAGGGGAATCAAGCACTGCCAAGTAAGTAACTCTTCTACTTCTAAAGCAATGGGAGGGTATACCAAAATCCAAAGCATCATGAAAGAGGTTTCATGATACCATCAACCATCTTGTCTGGAAATTTGGCATGTTTTTTTTTTTACACCTGTACTAAAATATTTGGAGGATATCCTGACAATTTCTCTCTTAGAATACAAGATAGCTAACAAGGATCTTACTTCTTAATGATAATCTACAAATGTTAGGGTTACTTTTTTTCTTTTTTTTTTACCATTATTTTGATGGCTAGATAATAAAGTGACAAGAACAATAATTAAAAAGACAAATAACCACAACATTCTACATATATGCACATACACACACATGTGCCTGCCTGCATGTGTGTGTGTGTGCGCCCACACAAACATATTTCAGATGAATGCAAAAATTTCTAGCAAAGAAGTGTTTTTTAACTTATGCATTCATTTTCTAACTTAAAAAAAAAGAAAAAAAAAAAGAAGAAGCAAATTTGGGTATACACTGAATATATATTTGAACATACTTTGGTAACTGGATTGGATCAAAATGTGTGTGTGTGTGTGTGTGTGTGTGCATACATACATGTATATTCCTCAAAGGCCATCTAATATTGAAGTAGATGTATTTATATCATAAGGTAGCTATACAGGCCACTGTGTGTGGGAAGTAACCTTTCATGCACCAACTGCCTTCTAAGGAAAGGATGAGGCCAGTAAATAAAAATTGGTGAAGAGTCTTTGGAGAAAATGATCTCGGAGTCCTAAATGTTAAATATTAAATTTAGATAGGATATAAATTTGCAGGTCTTTAACATTAATATCAATTATTTTATAGAAGTTGACACAAAAAACTATAATATACTATTTGCATAAGTAACTACCATAAAAATTTAAGATTAATGATAAAATAAAAATTGCAAGGCAATTGTGTTTTATTACAACTTGTCAAGGTTGACTATGGGAGTAACAGCAGTTTTTTTCTTTGTTGATGCTGCTTAATGAGGTAAAGCTATTATAGGAAAGTGGTTTGTCCAAGTGCTAATGCACCTACTTTTGGGTCACACTAGTTACTACATATTATATTAAGATACCTAGAGATGGACTAAAACACAGGGAGGACTGGATTTGTCTTTTTTTTTCAATGGTATTATTGCAAAAATGAACATAATGTCTCACTTATAATTTGAAACTAGTTCTGATTTCCATCTTCCATATTATACAACTCTGCTTTTATGCGCAGACATTGTATTTTAAAATGGAATCACTTTTTACTGATTAAGTCATCGTTTTTAAAATAAAAATACCAGTGTAGTAATTTTATTACTACTACATTATTACCTGTAGTGACATTAATTTTACACTCTGGTTCCAGAGTAGAGCATTGCGGAGTGACAGTGATCTTCAATACAGATACTACACTGATCACAGAGTACACAAATTTAAGGCAAAAATGCCAATTCATGCATAATCCCATAATTTTTTATGGGTACTGTCCTAGTTTTAATAAAAAATTCTAGTAATTGCTTATATTACATTATTATGTCACATTGTACAAATCCTCTTCATTTATCCCCACCTCTAACTCTTTTCAGATTTCAGTTGAGTGATTTACAACTAAAATTTTGCTACAAGAATAAGTCTGTGTATAAACCAGTGATGCAAAGTGGAATGTGCATTTAATACTCTAAACAGAAAAATAATGCTAAAACTAAATTAATATTCTGTTAAAGTAGTAGAGAATTTGTAACTTATTTTGATAGCATTTTTTCTATTGTCCATATTGTGAGTTAGTTTCTTGACAGCTCTTCTCAATTTATTTATTTTTTTATGAACTTAGATCTGGTTTGGCTTCATTCCAAATATATACAAAAAGGTGGTTATGTCTGAATATTTGTCAATCAAGGAATACTGTCACCTTGTTCAAGTAAGAACTGGTTCCTCTTCTTTCCTTGGGGTATTTTATCCTTCTTTACCCATCGACCACCCCCATCTCTTGATTTACTTAAAAGATTCTCAAAACCATGCATTAAAACATGTTACCAGCTTTACAAGGTTGGAGTTTACATATCTGTAGATAAACAAAGTAGACAGAGAAAAGTGTAAGAAGCAGGTGTGCAACCAAAATTAAATCAATTGAGCAGATGTGCCAGAACTTAATGGATAAATTTGATATTCAATAATTAACACACTTTTTTGCATTCTTATTACATTATTTTCTAGCTGCTTAAAATATAAAATATTTGCATACAAATCTAGTCACAAGTTTATGACACTATAACCATAGTATTACCTAACAAAGAAAAAAAGCATTTATTTTTCACTATTCATTTTCCAACTTAATTTCTTACCTTTCCAATGCACTCAATTCACTAGGGAATATTAATCACAAGAATACAATGAAAAATGTTTTATCCAAATACAGTTAATAACTGTCAGACTTACTGACATATACAGAAATATGAATCTATTTGTATGTACATACATTTTTTATATATAAAGTAAAAAAAAGTTTCAACAAATATCTACCATGTGTGCATATTTAAAAAAACAACAAAAAAACAGTGCTTAGCTTAAGTAATAACACAACTTTCTTAAGTTAATTGCTACTTCATCAAAAATTAACTAGCTACCAACTATTTTAAATAATCATTAGTAAAAGACTATCTGTGCAACTTAAGAAAAATAATTTGCATTTGAGTAAAAAGAAAAACTTTACAGAAAATTTTACAAGATCTTTAGCCAGTTTTTTTCTGAATGTCACTTTTTAAAAAACCATACAAATGTTTTTTCTTCTTTTTTTTTCTATGATACTAATTTTGCTTCTACTGCATAATGCATAATTCTTTCTATTTCTGAAATAGATGCAACAAGTTTTATTATTCAGTCAACTCAACATTTTAGTGAGCCATTATTGCTTTATAATGTTGCTATAACTTTTTTTTCGTATGAGAGTCACTGTCCCTGATGGGAACTTTTCAAACAGGTTTATCTCCATTCCTCAATGTAAGAAAATTCTTAATTAAATAAACGAGGCTCGGCATTCGACAGAGAAAAAAAACTTCTGTTTAATTACACATACACACACGTGCGTTTTCTTCGATGCGAACACCACAAGTCCCTCTCTCCCCACTTTTTGCCTATCCTGCTCACTTTACCCACCCACATACACCAAACTATGACTGGTTATTCTAGTCTATGTAGGTCATGACTACCAGTTGTATGTGGACACACGACTTGGCTCTATTCTTCACATCAAGTACACATCAAGTATATTTAAGCTATGTAAGTACGCCTGTGTACATAGCTATAGTTTGTAGGCGTTTTTTACTTTTTTTAACGACTTGTCACACCATACATGTTCACAAGTGGCCTCCATCTTACTAGTGACAACACACCCATGCCCAAATATGGTAATTTGTATTAACTCTTAGTCTGTTTAAGTGAATATAAACAAATGCAGATAAAAGAAATGTCTCAGACATCAACTTAACACTTCGCAACCGCTTTTCTCTTTTTATTAAATATATTGTCATGTATTCCTTGTATAAAAATAATTTGTTAATTATAGATATATGTGATAATGAAAAGTTCTCAGCCTGACAACTGAAAAATAGAAATTTTGTTTGGTAATTTGGTCAGGTTCGTTGGGAGTAATTTTTAGACTAAGTCACTAATGTATTGTAAAGTGTGGTTAATTTTATTTATTTATTTTACTAATGGACAAAAAAAAATGATGTGTAAGATTTTAAAAATAAAAATATTAAAAAGTTTTTAATATTTTTATTTTTAAATCCAACACATCATTTTTTTTTTTTTTTTAACAAAAACTATAAAATATTGAACTGAATTTTTGTTTTAATGGAAGATACACTCTTTTCACAATTAAAGAGATTCTGTTTATGAAAAAGACATTTAGTAAAATTATTTTTCTCTTCACTTTCTAGGAAAATAATTTAGCCGAGGGAAGTGTTCAAATAAAATTTACAACTAAACCCAATTTTGGTTGGAATAATAATAATGGTGGGGGTGCATTTTCTTGAAAAACAAATAAGTTTTTCAAGAAAATGCACCCCCACCATTATTTTTTTTTTTTTTTAAAATTGAATGAAATTTTGGAATATTTTCTGTCATTGTTTTGAGAAAATAAAGTATAAAAAAATTTATTAAAAAAAAAAATGTAGGGCATTTTAGAATATTCTAAAATTAATAATCAATTAAATTAAGTTACTGGAAATTTTTTCCGAACTTGATTCTAAAAAATATTTCAGTAGACAAAATGCTAGTAAGTAAAATAAAATCTGTCTAGCTATGTTCCAATTATAAACATTTATTAATTTGCAAAGTGTTAAGTTAAAAACTTAAAATGTATATCATTTGAATATTCCCCGCTGCCATCATAAATGAAACTTTTACAGTCCATATGCCATGCTCACTTGTTTGAGGGTAACTTAAATAAAAATTGTGAAACTTGGGTTTGATCCTCTGGCTATTTCAGCCAGGATATTTTCACAATATTTATATAATAAATGTAAATGTCAGTGTTTCACTGTGTCACACTTTTTCACTTTTACTCCTAGAGGCCTTAGTCCAACATATACCATTTTGGAATTAGGCTGATTCTGTGAGAAAATTAAAAACATTCTGGGCTGGATCTGGACCTGCAATTCTGAAATTTTGGATCCCCAAGGTTTCAATATTGCAATTGTTTTTGGCAATATTTTTGTGACAAATTTTTTTGTATGATGAAAATTTTTATAAGTTGGAAATAATTGAAATTAATTGCGAAAGTCACCCATGAAATAAAAATAATTGTTTGTACGGAAAGTAAGTACCTACATAAATAAAATTTGTTTTTAAATTAAGTGGTGGCAGAAGAATTATCATTGAACTTTTAAAAGGTAAGCTTAAATATTAATGCAATACTTAAATGCAGCAATCAATATTGAGTTCTTCTGTAGTTTATTGTTGCCTATCGCATCTACACCTCCCTACCTATAATGATGAAGGCCCAATGAAGAGTCCTCTGCAAGAGCTAGCTTAAATGCCACCCGATTTTAAGCTAGTTAAAAATATTTTTGATAGTAAAATTTCACATCTGAAATTTTAAAGGTCTAAAATTAAGTACACTTTTGGCAAAGCTATTTTATTCAACTATCTTTTGAAAGAAAAGGTTATTTATGGTTTGAAATATAAAATAATCAACTTGCCAATGATATAATTTATGAAGTCAGTTACACAGAACTTTAAATTTCTAAATTGGTTTAATGGATACTCTACTTTTGGAACCCAGTGCAAGAATAAACAAAGCTAGGTATCAGACAATTATTACTGTAATGAGAGAGATCCTCACTAGGTACCCTTGTGCCAGACTAAGTTAAACTTAAATATTATGGTATTGCGCAGAGAAATGGTTAGGAAACTAGTTTTATAGACCTTTACTACTCTAGAGAATTTGATCCTCATTGAGTACTTTTCATTTGTGCGTATTTGACAGGCAAAACTTAGGAAATACAGATAAAGTTTTTTTTAGGAAATAATTCTACCAAATTAAAAAAAAAAATTATCACCAAATAATTGCCAACAAATTCAATAAAATATTTAATTACACTTGTGACATTTTTACCTGAATTCAGTTTTTGTAAACATTAATTTAAAAAAAATTAAACCTAAAATCACATTGTCATAAATAATAAAATGGACATTTACTTTGTGGCCATTTCTCTATGCTGTGAAATTGCAGGTTGCAACAGACATAAATGAACTGATCTGTGATTTAATGTACTCACACCAAAGCTCTTCTTTTATTAAAAAGATTATTAGAGCTTGGTAAATGAAGCAAAATACAAATAGGAGGAC
>OZ038520.1:57614591-57627091 GCA_964036315.1 Acanthosepion esculentum | reverse complement strand
TCAATCTAACTGTAGTGTCCCTGCCTCTTTAGTTATATTTATATGGGACTGCTTAGTAAGTGAGTCTGTTGCATATCTCCCACCATCTCTATTACTTGGCATTCAGTTCAAGATAAAAGTGATGATGAATGCTGATTTTGAAGCCATGCAGTCTCAGACAACTTCAAAGACTGGCACAACAAAATCATTCAATTTCAATTCCTGTCTATCTGGCCCTGTGTCAGGCTATGTTATAATCGGTGTGAGAAGGAAATATATATAAATAAAAATTATCATTTTTATTCTCAGTATTAAGTCTTGGTGATATATTGGCTTGCAACTAAAATGATATATGAAATTGAAAAGTCATTCTTAATTTTTCTTTCTCATTGCAGATAAGCCACTGGGAAAAGATGTTGATGATAGAATGAAAACCATTCATATACTAAAACTTTTAAACAAGTCTGCTCATAAAAGTTCATTGTCCATATCTAAAAAAACTTTTGAAACATTGCAGATTGACAACAAATGTTTGCTCTTGGAAAGATATTTTTTTCTCTCCGGCCACACTGTAGTTTAGAAATCTCATATTTTTCTGAGTATTCTTAATAAATGGCTACTAAGTCCATTTCTTTTGAGCTAGAAATATCAGTCAGGTGATTTTCTTTTGCTATTTAGTAATGTTTTATTGATATTTAATAAAAGGAAAGAATATAGAATTGAAAGAAAAAAAAGAGTCAAATGTTATAGGTTTTGTTATTTGTTTCTATAGTGAGTTTCAATCTTATGAGTGTTCTACAAACATGACAATATGCCAGACTAAGCTGTGCTTAGTAAATAACATAAGCTTTGTTGAAGGTTTGCATTTTTTATCGCTTTCTATCAATTTATTTCCACCTATTTTTGTTGTTTTTAGCTAAATAATATAGAAAATTGTTATGGCTATATTAACCTTCATAAATAATATTTAATCTTATAATTATAATATATAGTTAGAGAAAAGTAATTAAAAAGAATAAAATTTAATTTTAGTGTGTAAAATTTCTTTTTTCTTCTACTAGAACAGAAAAAAATTAAAATAATGGTTTATGCATTTTCAGATTGTGTGTTCATTCACAAACATAGGAACTTAACACAATGCAAAAAATACATATGTATATACACTGATTCATGTAAATAACCACAAGCACATACCTACCTTTGTATAAAAAAGGAAAAGTCTCCAGTCATAAAAGAGATAAAATAAATATAAAGTACTTTATTTTTCAATACATTAGATGTAGACTTATATAAGAAAAACTATTTTCAAAGCAACAATGTTTATTCCCCCATTTTAATGGTTAGTTCTTTAGTATTGAATACATAAGGGTTTAAATACGGCAATACATATGGTAACTTATACACTAAAAAAATATATTCATTTAATCATAACTTTGAATTTAGATACCCAAGTTTGGTTTATAATGCTGGCTCAAAATTGATACCTGTATTGATAAGAGTTATAAAAATCCAATGCAAAATATCACCAAAATTTCAAATTGTTAATATTTCTTACAATGAATCCTGTTTGAAATAAAAATTTACAACATTTACAAAGAATGTTTTTAAGTGCCTTAGAATTGTGAAGAATTACCCAAATTCACCAAAAAGGAATTTTAATTTGCAGATTTTAATCTCATCTGTAAAAAGACTTTTTGTTTTTAGCTAAAAACTGAAATCCCATGACAAAAAAGTTATATAGTATAGTCTCTTATGACACAAGTGTTAAGAAAAAGAAGATAAAAAGATCCTGCTGTGCTGCACAAATATACAGGCATTAACTTCCAGTGAAAATATTCTAGCAAGGATTTGTTTCTATTCAATAAGAACTACCCATAGCCATATTCCATAGAACTGAAGACAGCAACAGTAGAATATAATAAGGTCTATCAATCACTAACTTAAATAAAATATAATGAAATAAAAAAATAGAAGACAAACCAGCTAATAAGCAAATAAAAAAAAATGTTTAAATGAGCCAAACATATTTATGTATTTACATAACTTAACCTTAATTCAACTTTTATATCTTGAAGTTACAAAACTGTATCTTTTCTTTTACCTAAGACAGAAAAGAAAGTAATAGTAAATGTCTTTCTGAAAAGGTATTTTTCAGTTAACAAAACTTCAAAATTTTCCTAGAAAGGTTTATAATTTTGTTTTCACCATTTATCAGATATTTCCTCCTAATAAAGATTAATCTGTATCCACAATTTTTGTAAAAATATTGTAAATAATTATAAATTTTAGTGGAGATACAAATGTAAATTAAAACCTTAATTTGAATTAAAAATATGAAAAAAATTACAAGATGACAGAAAATGAAATTACTTTTTTGAATGCATCTATAATTTTTTTTAACTTTTTTTTCAGAATCTTGAGTTTTGATCTGAAAAACTTAACTTGTTAATTAATTTCAAAAATCTGATAATGGACACATACATATGCTAACAAATAGTGTGTGTGCACACTTGTGTATGTGCATTATACATCAACATAGAATTTGCTAGTATGTAAGAAGCGCATAATAGAAAAAGAAAAATATGCTTTGTCCAATGCATTATGAAACAGAGGGACCCCATTTACTGAAGCTTGAAGTGGACAGACAATTATGTGACAAGTTGCAGTAAGTGGAAGTCCAACAGCCTAGTTAAGTAAAACATGCTTGCTAATAAGGTAACTTACTTTGCAAAGTCTGGCATAAAGTCAATTTAAATTGGTGATATGGGATTGTGATGTGTCTTGAATAATCACCATTATTATACAAATTCTAATTTTATTTCTTTTTACATAACCTTAAAAATTAAAAAAAAACATTTGCAAAAAATACACAACTATCTCATTCACCAAGGAAGTTAGAGACATTATTTCTTTTAATTTTATTTTTGTCCAGATCTGTTGGTTAAGATTTAAAAAAAAAATTTAATTAATTAAAAAAAGCTTTTTGTTTAGAAAAAAAACAAACTTTATTTTAAAATTTAAATTGATTTTTTTTTTTTTTACATTTTTGGGTTTTTGCAATGTAGAGCAATGGTTATTTTTACATTAGTCTCAAAAACCATTACTGTTGAGTTTGTTCCTTAGTGCTTCACAAATGAAGCCCTGATGCCAAAACGGGTTCAGCCAAACAAAACTCAAAATGAATACTTTATTTTACTTTTTAGACCTGCTATTGATAAAGAAAATTGATGATTTTCAAAGAGAAATGAGAAAATCCAAGTAAGTATAAATTAACTAATTTAATAACAGATTATTCATGAAGGCCACGCACAAGAGCCTCTTTCTATGCTAAATAATCGTTTTGAATGAGCAAGAATTTGTGAGTATTTTAGGCTAGACTTCTGAAAATAACTATCTGCTACATTTCTTTTACTAATAGGGTGCCATTAAATGACAAAGCCAGGTTTATTAGGGGTGGAAAGGAAAGGAGGTATTTGAAATAACTAACAAAATAAAGAGAAAGTCATTATTAAATGTTCTTTAAAGTAACTAGCTTCCCAAATTCTTATTCGATGACCTCCTAGTCTATCAAACTGTTCATCATGAGGTAGGTTAATTTCTTTCTTTACCTTGTGCAATGTGACGGACAAGCAAAGCAAATTTTTGTACACTTAGTGGTACAATGTACACGGTACTGTAGTGTACAGATTTGTCATTGTCTACTGCCAAGTAGTTAGTTACTTTATATTAGTTTTCAACTGGGCTTTGCTTTGATCATTTTTACGAGTTAGCCCCACTAACCAATCAATGAATAATACAGCTGTACATTTTTAAATAACATTTTTTACTAGCATTTCATGTCCTGTTGTATGTATCAGAAATGAACAATCTCTAACTCGGAAAGAAACAACTTTTACAAAATAAGTCATATTTTTAACCAAAAAAGATCATGGCAATTTTTAACAGACCTCTTTCTGTCCATTTATATCTTTCTACTAATCCAATTCTAACTTGCTATCAAATAAATTATCAACAAATTCTTCAGAGCTGTTATTTTTTTGTTTTTCAAGAAAGTGTAAAATGCAAAATTTGCATTTCTACAGAAATGGTATTCTTGAAAAATGTAAATCTTACTTTAGAGACCGTGTATTTGTTTTGAAGTGTGACATAGGGGAAGAATTAGGTGAATAAATAATTATTTTTTTTGTTTGTGGTTGCCGGTCAACAGAAAAATAACAAAAAAAAAAAAGAAAAAGAAAAAAAACGTGGAAATCACCTACCAATATGATTGAAAAATAATTGCCTGTTTGTGCCGGTGAGTCTTACTTTTAAAAACTAATTTAACTTTTTCAGGTATTTTTGTTTTATTGCCTGTGTACAAAAATTTAAAAAAAAGAAAATATTTTTTGTTACATGACAAAGATTGATGGTTATTGATTTATTATTTTAGATTTTTCATTAAAAAATAACTTATTTAGCTTTAGGATATTTTAATTAAAAAAGAAATAAAAGTGTGTGGGGGGGGGGATAATTTGACCCTTAACTAGATTGATATTTATTTTGGTAATAGTAGGGAGGAGAATAAGGAAAAAACTCAGTTACACTATTTTCAAAGTTGGAATAACCTGCTTAAGATTGGAAATTTAAGCTTTTACCTGGGTTCAGACATGAACCTGTAACACAGTAAAAACTGATTTAAAAACTTTTTTAACAGCTGAAAATTTAATCTTTCTTCAATTTTTAAAGTATTTTAAAACAGATTAATTATTGGACAAGAAATCCCATTCATAGTTTTTACGTTTTTTAGTATTGGAATTTCTTTTCGTTCGTGTGCCGTTGCATTAAGTTCATTCAACTTCAACATTAAATCAAGGTATTTCCCCGATTCTTTTTTAAAAGCATTCACTAACTGAAGACAGAAATATTTGAATTTTTCTACCATTTTATTTTTTAAATTGTTTACAAAAAATTATACTTTTTTTTTACAGAGTAATAACTATAACTTAGTAATTCTACAATTTATCATTCATTAACATTTTACTACTTCATTTTTAACCATTATTACCATTTTCTTGATATATTCATTGAAAATATTTCTAAGTATTTGAATATTCATTTTATAAACATTTGGAAATTAGTTCCTCAGTGGGATTGTGAAACTAAAGAAATAGGTATTACATTTCAGTTCTTTTAAAACTAAAAGCAAGTTATTTTTTTAAAAAAATAAAGTTAGAAAGTTTACTAAAAAAAAAAAAAAAAAACCTTCGCTATTTAAAAAAATATCTTTATTAAAATTAAATTTAATCATTTTAAGCTAAACTAAAAAGAAAGTGCATTCTTTTTATGATAATTTTTACAAGTAAAAAAATCCTTTGTTATTTTTTATTCATTTCAAAGAAAAAACAAAACAAAAACACATCATGAAACCAGAAATAAATTTAGTTTCATTTGATTTTTGGTTCAAATAAAAAGAAACTTTGGAAAGTTAGTGTTGAAAGCATAAAAAACAGTAAAAAAAAGAAATGAAAGAAAAACAAATTGACAATAATACAAGTAAAATGAAAAAGAAAAAAAATTGGCAAAGTTTCTTTTACCTGTTTTTACTTACTTTATTTTTCATTTTGACTGCATTTCCTTCCTTGTTGACATGTTGAGTACAGTCTTCTTGCATTTTCTGACGAACCAAAGTTGAAATCAATTAGCAACCGGGATTTATTATCGGCTTTACTTTACTAAATGAATAAAAGCACAAATTCTAACGATGTCTAAACAAAGATCCTTAATTAAATGGGTTAAGTTTTTCTTTCAAAAGAATGAAAAACCCCAAGAAGTCAATTTCTATCGAAAACGTTTTGTTTCACTAAAACTGATTCTATCAGTGAATAAAATTACTTGCATTTTTTCCTTTTTTTTATCTTTCTAAAATTCCACAAGAGGATTTTGCGAGTGCAACCATAGAAATTTTAAGGCTAAACTGAACTTTTCATTCGAGTGTGTAAAAAAAGTAAAATAAAATAAAATAAAATCTTTTTGGTCTTCTTGGGTCTCTCTTTCTAATTTTGTTTTTTATTATGTTGTTTAATGTTTAGTATCCCTTTGGTATGAACATTAACTTTAGTATGTGCATTTAAATGCATAAACTAAACAAAAGTTAATGTTCATACCAAAGGGATACTAAACAACATAATAAAAAAACAAAATTAGAAAGAGAGACCCAAGACCAACGGACAAGCTAAAAGTGATAAAGGATAAGGAACAGGCGCTATGAACATCGACAAAAATTCCCCGCAAACTAATTTCTCGATTTAGGAAAGAGTTAAAAGTATGAAGTGAATTTCAGGAGCAGAACGAACGAGAGACCTGACTTAATGCTGGCCGAGCAGCTAAATGAACAGCAACCCAAGGCAGCCCCAGAGCGTGGGGCGAACTTTTTTGTCCCCACTCCCTTTCCCTCTTCCTTCCGTCCTTCCCCTCTTCCTTCCTTCTTTCCTCGGGTTGTCAAACAGGTTTGCTATAGACACCAACCGGTCGGACAGGTAAGTTTGGCTTATAATAGCTAAGGTGGGCGGTGTTTGATCAACATATTTTAGTCTCTCCAAATGTCAATCGACTGCACACATGAGTCATATTTGCTAACCAGGGAGCAAACTACACGTTACCACAAAAATTCTATCCTTAAAAGGAATGAACTTTTTTGAGGAATCAGGACTTTGAATATTGAGAGATAAAATAAAAATATGTGATAGGGCACTCATTCATTTCAGATGTTGTTTAAAAAGTCTCAGGCCCAAACTAAATACATGTGTTAATAAAATACCAGTGATATTTTTAAAATAATGAAACTTTAGACTTGGCTATAAATTAAACAATGAAAATAAATATTTATTATTTTCTTTTTAAATGCATTTCAATGATTTGAAATCTTTCCAAATTTATCTTTAGAAAATTAAATGAGTTTTCTCAATAATTTTGATATGTACATTACTGAAATAACAATAATTCATGTGAATAAAAGAATCTACAAGAAACTGATAATTCAATTTATTGAGAATAAAAAGAAATTGATATTTCTAGCTGATCAAGTAAAATATAAATTTTCAAAAATATAAAATAGGAATTTCTGTGTAAATAATTAAATTCATTGGCAAAACACAAAGAAACAAACAAATATTTGTATTTGGAAAAAATAACTTGAAAATAATTTAGCTGTAATATTTTCAGAAGCATATTGTTAAAAATAATGATAAAAATAATTTAACTTTTGAAAAACAATCAAATTACTTTAAGAGATGAACTATTTTCTCACAAAAATATTTTTAATATTATCTTCATTATTTTTCTTGCTTTCTCTTACAATATGTTACAGATAATTAAATTTATGATCATTAAATTAAATTGATTGTGAATTTGAAGCTAACAAAGTAAACTTAAACATTTGTCTGTAAAATATTATGATAGCATTTAATAAAAGGCACAATAGCTTGAAAACTTTTATGGAATTGCAAGATATTACTGCTAATCTTCACAAGGTGATTAAAAATATTTATTGCTATAATAGTTTAAGTCTTCTCAATAATATGTTTTTAAAAGTTGTTTTAAATTTTTTAAAAAATCAATGACAGATGTAGGATAAGTAGTGAGTAGGAAAGTTCTCTTGCACTAGTTTTTTAGATGAGAAATTTTTGCCTAGAAAAGCAGCACTTAAAATGAACATTGTCTGCTTGACAACTTACCTCTGCTATGAGAAATAAGACTTTTGAGTATCTTATTTTGCATTTTTTGTATTAAACAATTTCTTTTAAGATATATTATCAGACAAATAAAAATGAACAAGAAAATTAATATTTTGCAACTCAATTTTTTCTATCATCTTTTTTTCTTTTTTTGTTGTTGAAATTACAAGATTAATTAACCTAAATTATGAGTATTCATATATCTATATATATATATATATATATATATATATATATATATATATATATATATATATATATATATATATTCAAATTATACTATTTATAGCTTTTAAAAGATTTAGTGTAAGGGGAGATCATCTGAAAGATTTTGACAAGTTATAATCATTCCAAGAATTGTTCAGTTAACTGAATTCATTTTATTAATGTTTTTTTGTTACCATTACAACAATGTTTTGGTTAATCCATTCTATAGCCCCTCCAGGAGTTCTATAATTTGTTTTAAAAGGGACCTTCTCTTTATTTTTAAGAGTGGGAGTTTCTTTTTTAACTGTAGTGTTGATTAACAATAAGAATTTTATAGAGCTGCAAACAAAAATTAAATTTCTGTGTGTAGTGGCTAATAATTTATCATTTATACAAGTTTTGTTAAGGACAAATAAAAATTCATTGTTAAGGTTTTTTTCTTTTGTTTATCTTTTTATATATTTTAGATCAGGAAAATGAATTTAAATATAAAACAAAAATAAATGAAAAATCCATAACTAAGAATTTTTGGTAGTCTTTGACTAAACTTATATATATTATCAGGCCTGATGATTGTGTTTAGCATGAAACAGACTGTTGCCTCTGGATGCTGACTTCAGTATCTGGTTATATATATAAGGAAGTTCAAGAGGAAAATCTTTATGCCAATGTGTTTCATTTCTTGAGTTAGACACAACTTTGGAAACAGTCATAGTATGGAAATTATTTTTTCACCAATATCAAATGGAATAATTACAGTACACACTTTGAATAATGACATTAAATGATATAAAATTATACCATTTCCCTTAAAAATCTGAAGCCCTTGAAAGGCCAACCACATTTTGGGAATTAGCACAGGACAGAGAGATTTAGAGAGGATTGATAAGAGTTATTTATGAAGTGGCTGAAGATGAGAAATCCTACTTACAGGATGTTTCACAATTTTTGAAACAAAATGGTTGGGCACAAATCAAAGACCATAAATGATAGAGTAATGGAAATTACATTTATTGAAAGGTAAAAGGATAATATTTTAGGATCTGCAGCCATTTAATCTCAAACATGAACCAAAAATGTCAAGAGGAACCCTAGAGTACATGCTCCAGATGCCCAGCATTCAGTTGAAGGTACTGTTGAATGCAAAGTTGTTGATAATACACGCACTTTCCTCCTAGGCGATTGCTTGAATCTTCTCAGCAATGGTTGCCCTGGTAGATGTTGTCCTTGAGGAACCTCCAGAGGAAGAAATCTGAGGGATTGAGGTTAGGTGAGGGAGGTGCCTATTCTACTACAACTGTGTGGTTGAGGAGTTGCTTTTCACAGAGATATCCCATGGTAACATTACCAGTGTGAGGAGGAGCACTGTTCCTCATCATCAAGGGCCTCACAAGGGCCTCAAGCTTTTCCCACCTGAGAAGCTGCTGCTTTGTTTCAACAGATGTGAAACACTTTGAATTTTCAGTGTACCTTTAAGTGAAAACATCTCTCATGATGACTTCTGTGCATAAATATTTGTTATTAAATAAAATTTCTACACTTATCTTGGTAAAGTTCCTCATGGAGTGTAACACATTGGCATAAAAGGATTTTGTCTTATTTCTTTTATTAATATTATCTTTACAGATACATTTATTTATATCTGAATTTTTACACTCTTATATATATACACATTTTATATTAAATACCATGAATTAATTAAATATTAACCCTGTAACCCTGTACTGATACTTCAAGAATACACAAACATAAATAAATAAATATAAATATATTTTCAAATTCACTCTACAACTACAATTTCATAAAGTCTAAAAATAGACATGTAAAAGCAGACTTGGTATTGCCACCATGTGAATATAGTGATAAACACACCATGTGACTTTCTCAACCAATGAGAATACAACAAAAAATATTAAATTTTGGTTTTAATTTGGAGCCTATTTCTGGTCTATATGAGAACAGACCAAAAACCACATGTGGGACTCACAGGAGCATGCACAAGATGACTCACAGCAACCACACAGGAGCACACTTGGCATATTAATTTACTCATATCACACTGAAGAAAGCCTTTCTCACTCAAGCACTCACACCATACTGAGAGATCAACCCAAGCAAGATAAATACTTACACAAACACCCAATGTCAACCACAAAAAGGGATACTTTCTAAGAGATTTATTTATATCCATAAATATATATGTATACATTCACACACCTACATAAATATCTTCATATGCCTACATATATTATGCATGCACTCACACATCCCTACATACACAGACATTTATTTTCTCAAATTTTATTTCTCTAGACTTTTCATGAATTCTCTTTAACTCTTCTGAGAATACATTTCCTTTTTCACTTAATTGTTACCATTGTTGTTATCATATTGTATTCAAGTTTGCTTGATGGTATTGTTTTATTCTTCATTTTGTACATGCAATGGATCATGCATCTGTTGTCAGATGAAATCTCACCTTCACTTTTTTGCTAAAGAGATTAGTAGTAAATGCCTTCATTTGACCATCAAAACAAAGCCAGCAATAATCATCAGTAGTCTTGTTTAACACCAGTAACTAAGACCAGTCTCTCTTTAAAATATGTTTTGGACTCAAATTTAATTGAAATATAGTTTTAATTGGCATTAATGAATGGAAGGGTAATAATATAAGAATTGATATTGAAATGACATTGAAAATGTGTAAATCATTAATTTTCTGTAAAGATGTTTCTGAATGGGGAAAAAGAATTTAGCGATTTTCACATATTTATGTTAAAAAATAATATCCAGTAAGAGTTACTCATGATTCAATAAAATCAAGTGGATTTCAACTTTTTCAATAGCTCTCTAAATATTTATAAGGAAAATTACTGAAATAAACGTATCACTCTTATCAAGCAGAAAAATTTATTGATATTATTAAGTAAAACCACACATTACCATATTAGGAAAACATTTAAGGTAAATTAAATGTATTAAATTGTAGGGATAAATGTGTAACAGGAGAGTGTTATCAATTATAAAGGGATTTGGTAGAATATTTTCAAAAGAAAAGAATTTAACACATTTATGAATTTTTAATATATATTTATACACAGAACAACATAATTCAGGAAAGAAAGAGGAAATTATATTTATGTGTGTATAGATAGACATATCTAAAAAAATATAGAAAAACATTTATGTGACTGATTATAGTGCTTGTGTGTCTGTGTGTGTACCATTTGTTTTATTTGAATGAAATATGTGTGCCAGCCAGCCAAGAAGCCTCCCCAATGGGGAAATAAGGAATCTTGTATTGTTACTACTATATCCTGTGGGTGAGAGGTCAAATAAGAAAAAATTAGTTTGTCTTCCTTTTATACCACTTATTACCATGCCACCTAGTTGGTATTAAGAGAAGCTCCCTGGCAGATAAGTTGAATAATACCACAAACTTAAGGAGCTAAATTAAATGTATTAAATAAAGAGATTTAAATTTTAAGGATAAAAATTGACCTGATTTAAGTAATGTTAAATTTTAGGTATGAATTTTAAAGAAAAATTACACAGTATTAGAATTTTGGAATAAAATATATTGAGGAAATTAAAAGTTTAACATTTTATACAAAAAATTTATGAATGAATGTAAATGTATTAAATTTCAAAGATAAATGTTCATGCTTAAATTTATTATATTAATTTCAGCTATAATATTTAGACCTGTATTAAATTTTACACATAAATTTTAGGAATACAATTATAAAAGTTAAAATTTAAGAATTAAATTAAATATGTTAAATTTAAGTAACTAAATTCAAGGATGAAATTAGGGCATTAATTTTTAATTGTAACTTGCTACATACAGAAGTAGGTTTTAAAAGTGGAAGTATTTGATGTTATGTATTAAATTATATGATTTAATTAAGAGTATAAAATTTTAAGGATTAAATTAATGTTGATGTCAATTTATAAAATTTTACACATAAAATTTAAGATCAAAATCAGAAATTTCAAAATTTATATATAAAATTTATGGAAAAATAAACAGTATGAAATTTTAAGAATTAAATTTTCAGGGTGAATTTCACTGTATCAAGTTTCAAGACTAACATTGACTATAATAAATTCTAGTCATAAAATTATGTGATTAACAATATTTAGTTTTAAATATAAAATTTTAGCAAAAACTATACTTAAATTTTAAATAAAATAACTATTTTAATTACAACTTGCTTAGAAGGGTTATTTATTATTATTAAAATAAAGTAAATTTCCATCAGTTTTATTTAAAAGCTATGCACTGAATTGGTTGTGTAAGAGGTATAATGGTTATTAGTGAAGAGAATGGAATCAGAAAGCCAATTTCAATTTCCACCTAAGACTTGTATACTACTGATTTTAGGAAAGGCATACCCTAGATGGTCCCAACTCTTTCGTTAATTTCCAGAACATCCAGCAATTTTCCAAGATTTTTTATTATCATTTGTATTGTTCTATTGATACTGACCAGCATGACAGTCACAAATTTTCAGCTTAATGAAACGTCAAGATATTAATCTACATTTTTGCTTTTTCATATCTACTCTATGGACTGCTGGAAGAATGAAATCCACAATT
>OZ038520.1:57574591-57607091 GCA_964036315.1 Acanthosepion esculentum | reverse complement strand
AATATCATCAACGTATCTTACATAGATGGATGGTTTTTTAAAGTCTGTAAATATCTTATTTTCCAGGTTCGACATATAGAAATTGTTAAATGTGGGACCCAGTACTGAACCCATAGAGACACCATCACATTGTATATATATATTATTATTATGATCTAAGAAAGGGACTTCAGTAGTACAAGCTAATATAGTTTCCGTAATATATTAGGATTAATTTTAAGTGGGGGTAAAGATGAGCTACTGTATATATTTCAACTACAAAAAATGTTTCCAAAATAATTCTGTCCTCAAATTCACGTATGAACTCAATACTAATAATAAAATTCCTTTCCTTGACATATTGATAAACACAAATAATAACAAATTTACTATTTCGCCATATAAAAAACCTACTGGCATAAATATATATATATGTACGTATCCGTATGAATATATACATGTATATATTATGTATGAATATGCATATATATGTACGTATCCGTATGAATATATATATATATGTATGTATGTATATATATATATATATATATATATATATATATATATATATATATATATATATATATATGTATATATACATATTTGCTTAAATACATGTATCTATAAAAAGAACGTTAAACATAATATAAATGTCTTTAAATATGTATGTATATATGTATGAATATATATGTATATATGTATGAATATATATATGAATATATATATATATGTATGTATATATATGTATGAATATATATATGTATGTATTTATATATGTATGAAAGTATATATATATGTATATATATATGTATGGATATATATATATGTGTTTATATATATGTATGAATATATATATATGTATATATATATGTATGAATATATATATATGTATATATATATATATGTATGAATATATATATATATGTATATATATATGTATGAATATATATATATGTATATATATGTATGAATATATATATATGTATATATATGTATGAATATATATATATGTATATATATATGTATGAATATATATATATGTATATATATATGTATGAATATATATATATGTATATATATATGTATGAATATATATATATGTATATATATATGTATGAATATATATATATGTATATATATATGTATGAATATATATATATGTATATATATATGTATGAATATATATATATGTATATATATGTATGAATACATAAATATATATATATATATATTTATGAATATATATATATGTATATATATATGTATGAATATATATATATGTTTATATATATGTATGAATATATATATATGTTTATCTATATGTATGAATATATATATATGTTTATATATATGTATGAATATATATATATGTTTATATATTACATAGTAAAAATGATTTCGATGATAATTTGGTAGCAAAAGATTTTTGAACTGAATATAAGAAGCAATCATCCAGCAGCTATTAACCCTGCACAAATATAACAGAAAGTAGAAGTGGTATTACCAACAGATGAAAAAGCAAAAATGTAAATACAACTATTTAGTATTAAACAATATCCATTAGTATGGAAAGTAACTTAAGAAAAATTGATAATGAAATAAAAATGATTCCAAGTTACTCTTCTTCAACATAGTCCGTGTTTGGTCTAATTGCCAATCACAGAATCAATCAATAGGTCAGAAAATATAAAAAGTTTCCCCATTGTAATAGATTGTCACAATTTTATGGTACATTGTCTATTGTACAATGGCCATGCTGTCATATACTGCCAAACAATGATTTTGAAGTAGATTATCATAGTATTCAGTCACATATGTAATATTATGAATCTGATTCTGAATGTGATTTTATGGTACATTGAGTCGTATATAATGGTCATGGAATAGTAAACAAGATTTTGAAGTAGATTTTTATAGTCTTTATTTCTTTCTCTTATCTTCTGATTCTGAATTTGGTTTTATGGCATACTGGCATCTATATAATGATCATGTATTGTTAAACAAATTTTTTTAACTAGATTCTTTAATTTTATATCTAAGATTTTATATTGTTATAGAATCTCTGCATACCAGAGAATTTTTTTGCTTAATGTTGATTGAAAACTATGTCATACCAATGCATTTAACTTCTGATAGGTGTTTCTCATACATTCATTTTGGTATATAACTTATGCTAGTAGAGCAAGCTATACAGCAATGTTCCAAAAGGTGGGTAGAAGGAAAGTTGTTGAAATGGAAACATTTTTTTCTGGGGTGGAATGACCCAGTTGAAATAAGGCCATGCACAGAAAGACAACACAAGTATGGATAAAATAAACATAGTAAGTGGGGCAGGGGGCAACAGTTGTCCCACCAGTTTTCTAATCCATGATGGACATATTGCCGCCTTGTGTTGTCACACATATTGAAATCTTGTGCAGCCAAGTGACAGAGATTCCCAACCAATGTAAATTGCACAGTGTCATAAAAATAGAATCAACCAGAGAAACTACTATAGATGATGTAAAGAAAAAAAGAAATTAACTGTCAAAAATATTTGTCTACTTGAGAGGTTGATAGTATGTGATTAGTTCAGAGATTATGAGATATATATATGCAAGAGTAGTTGTGTACAGTATTATATGGTTGGATATTTCAAATATAAATTCATGTGAATTTGGATGATATATAATTTTATTTTTCATCAGAATTTGTAAGATGACAAATTATCATTATGATTTGCTATTTCAGATGCTTATCTTATTGCTATACTCACATTTCAGTTTCCATACCCACCATTTTCTTCAGGTGTTTTTAGGTAACCTTCTTGAAATCCTTAACCAAATACTTGGTTCAACTGCTCTCATTTCACTTCCTATGCTTGGAGGATATTTCCTATCAATACTCACCAGTCTTATTCACCTAGGTGTCACTTATTCATTTCTTCTACTGAATGGAAGTAAAGGACTTTTCAGTACTACTAGACTCAGGGATGAAGCTTATAAATCTCAGGGAACCTGATGTTTTAAACAATTCTTTAATCTACTAGATCTTGGACAATTTAGTGTTCAAATGCTGGAGACTTAAAACCTAATGCTTGTATTCAGTGGAATTGTATATGTTTCCTGACTCATATGATGGAATCTTTACTTTCTTTTGTCCCTTTGTTTTTTAATTAGAGCTTCCCAGATGGTATTCATCTCTATGCTAGGTCTACTGAGGAGGTTGTCAGTTTATCTTCTAATGTTGTTCTGTGTCTATTATCTTGACTTCATTCCACAGAGTCTCATAACCTTTTTTCCTCACCATATATAATCAGCTATACCTAATTTTGATATCTCTCTCCAGACAATAGTTTTAAATGTTTCTACCCTTTCTCTTGTATTCCTTTGGTTGTATTGATCAATATTTTCAGTGAGTCTATGCTCTTTCAAGCATTTTGAACTTTTCATCTAAAATAAAGGTAAATATCAACAACTTCATTATTTTACACAAAATGAAGAATTTGAATAGTTTTGTGTGCATATTAAATGATTTTTCTTTCAGATCCTTTTTTTTTTGGGATGCAGATTGATGAATTGCATAGAAAATTCACCTATAAAAATCATCTGGTGTTTAAGCATTATATAGTATATTCTACTTAAAAACCCATTAAAAAATGGTTATACAATCAATAGAAACAGATTTTGAAGAAATTTTTTATTATAAAGAATGATAAATATTTTGGCTTTTTAAGATAATCTAATTTCTCAAATTAAATTTTGACATTTGATATTTTTGTTAGAAATTCACTGATATATCATAGAATTAAATGGAACAGATTTTAATTAAAAGAAATATTAAAGAGATAGATTTAACAATGAAATGTATGCCTTGGCTTTCTAAGACATACTAATCTCTCAAAAGCAGTCTTTATTTTGATATTTACATAAGAAATTCATTGAGAAAGACTCATAGAATGAAATGCAACAAATGTAAATGAAAACATATTATAAAGAATAATTCAGTTATCATAGGGCAAGTAGTATGGCTTTCACAGATTTTATAATCCCTCAAAATAGATATTTTCATAAAAATAGTCTCATGGAATTTTACTTGGGTTCATTACACTCTCTTACAAAGAAAAGGTATAGATCCATCTCTTCCCTCCCAGGTATGGGTAAATAGCAGAAAAGCCTTATATTCTTGAATAGCAACCAGTCTGAGAGAAGCACAATTCTGCATTTAAAACCTCCAGCTATGGGTTAAATAGTGTCACCAACCTGCAACTGGCTAAGTGTGATGAGTACAGCTACACCCCTGAAGATATGATAAATCAGGGAGAGGTTCATCCAACAGGAGTGAGAAGGATTTGGATTTAGTTTCTCATAGAATCAAATGGAGCAAATTTTGATGAAGAAATATAAAGAATGATAAGAGAGAAAATATTTTACTTCCTAATATTTTTCTATTTCTCAAAATAGACATTAATATGTGATATTTTCATTAGAAATCCAATGTGAAAATCTCTTAGAATTAAAAGGAGGTGACTTTTTTGTGAAAAATTTATTTTTCATGAAAAATATATTCAATAATAAGAGATCAAACATCTTGGCTTCCTAAAAATAAACAATTATATGAGAAAGGGTTGGAATGAAATAGAGCAGATTTTGATGGAAAGACATAAATAATGATTCAACTATAAGAGTCCAAATATATTGATTTTCTATGATATTTAATCTCTTAAAAGAAGTATTTTCATGTGAGATTTTCAATGGAAATATGTTGATAAAATGGCATAAAATCAAATGGAGCCAATTTTGATAAAATGATTTAATATTATAAAGCTAGATTAAAAAATCAATAAGCAAATGTTATAGCTTTTTAAAATTTTCTAATCTTAACAGAATTTTAAAAAATGGTTATTTTCATCTATGCAAAGTTAATTTATATGTATAATAAATGTATATTACTTCAAGCATTATTAGAGTGGACACTTCTCATTTGAAATAAACACCCTATTTTTATTTATTAATCATTGTGTATTATACCTATCTTAGTCCTCAGATTGGAAAAAGTTTGGTAAAGAAAATATGTCCTCTAGCAAAAGTTGAACTTGCATTGCTGTTTGTAAGAGAAACCACTATTTGATCCATCATGCTTTATCACTCAGCCACAAAGGACTTCACAGTAAACAAGGCTCTTTTTTAACACTATTTAAGAAAAGCACATCCTCTTCACTCAGATTATTTTTCTCAAGAGCTTATATCTACTCCAAAACATAAATGTAGTACACAATGTTTAATAAATAAAAATGGCACATCTATTTCAAATAAGAAGTGTCCACTATGATAATGTTTGAAGTAATAAAAATGTCAGACTAAAAACGAATCCACTAACTCTTTAAAAATTGCTTTCAACCATTGATTTTGTTAAATTTTCTACTGTTTTGAATTTAACATCAACTGCAGCAGTTTTTATTGCTTCCCAGAGATCTTCTTGGACATAATTTTACATATATTTTTCATAATGGGTCACAAGTTTTCTATTGGATTAATATCTGGAAAGTTTGTGGGGTACCTATAATTTGTTGTTTTTAAAAGCTTTATTTTTACTAAGGTAAGCAATATACAGCTTTGCAGAATGTGAAAGAGCATTGTCTTGCATGAATTTAATCTTAGCTTGAAGTTTCTTGATTTTGATCTATATCACTGAAAAAACTTCTTATCCAAGAATTTACAATTGTTCTCTGCATTTATCTTGCAATATTACAGAAGGACTATAATTTTACTGCCTAATGCAAAACATTACCTCTTCCTTGTAGTTAACTATTTTTATGAACTACCCAAACTACGGCCCATACATCATATCTATCAAATGTACCTCTACATTCATCACTAAGTATTACTTTATTTACATTATTCAGACTATTGTCTTCATCTTTGTTGCCATATTGATATGATATATTTATTACAACGTTTCAGCCATTGGACGCTCCAGCCTTCTTCAGGTGATTGGAATGTCAAACTGAACCCTTTATTTCGCTCACTGGGATTAGACTGTTCTAGTTCCACGTGCTAAGTTTAATGGATGTCAGTTATCAGTTATCTCCTGTTAATTTTTCTCTCTGAAACCGGGTATTGAACTCATACTCTTTGGATCCTGTCACTGGATCTAACCAATGCCTTTATCCACTGTGCCATGTGTCCTTGAGAACATCTGTGTATGAATTTCTGGGTATTATAAACCTAATGTCTTCAGCAACCATTTTTATCAGTGCTCATATTGCAATTTTTTCTGTTATCATTTCAGTTTTTATCAGAGTTCATATTGCAACTTTGTTGTTATTATCACTTTTCTCTGGCACTCCTTATTACTTGTTCCCATATTGTATTCATTTCTATGCTTGGTTGGTTCAGGAGATTTTTGTAGCCTAGCATATGTGCTGATTCCTTAAGTTTACGAATTTTCCAATGGTGTTCCTTGTCTATGATCTCAACCTGATCCCACAGAGAGCAGTGATCTCCCTTCTCTCTCCATATGTGGTCAGCCATGCCTGATGTTTCCACTTCCCCTCATGTTACAGATTTCTGGTGTTCTTGAAGCCTCACCTTTTCTTTGGGGAGGACTGTAGCTTCATATATTACATTCTCATACATACATTTTCCCCTGAGTTGGGTCATTATTACAAACCCAATGAAAATAAATTATAACCATGAAATATTAATGTTCAAGCCTTGTATATATATATATATATATATATATATATATATATATATATATATATATATACGCCAGCGTATCCGACTCCAAGAAAGAATACTCTGACTTTAGAATTTCAGTTTTTCTGTTTCTGACCAGTCCTGTATATATCGTCTCTTCATCTAACTTAAATCTAATATAAATATGTCTCCATTAACCATGTCCTGAAGAAGGTCTATTTGACCGAAACGTCTGACATCGACAGAATAACAAAAACAAAAACAAAATAAAAACAGTAAACTCACATATTCGGATTTTGCTTTGTCTTTTCCACATCTTCATCATACTGTCGGATCTACATCCACACATTTGTTTACATTATATATATATATAAATATATATTTATATATTCCTACATGTGATAATAAGTGTATATGTAATTTATGTCAGTCAGTCAGTTATGTGCCATGTGTGGTACCCGCTTAGGCAATCATGTATCTTTCAATACATGATTGACAAGGCAGAATTTTTTCCTGCAGTAGGTTGCCATTTCTTTCTGCAGTAGACCAGTTGCCATCCAAGGCTATAGAACCTGATCTGTTATTTATTCATAGCTGGGGACGGAGAAGATGAGGATTCATACCTTTCCCCAGGGTATTAGCACGTAAGTGAATGTAATGAATTTGACTGGAATCTATATGTACTTCTGTATAGAAGTAGATGTAAGCAGGTATTCAGCATTAAATGTAGGTTCCTGTATATAGAGATTTGTGTGTGTATATGTTAATGTATATGAGGGTATATTGCATGAGCATATGACAATTTGTATATATACAAACATGAAATGTGTACATGTATGTATGCATGTGTATATACATTGATTTTAAAGAAACATTCAGTCTATAGATTATTCAATACATTCGGTTATAAATATAAGTATAAAGAAAAAAATATGCCTTTCAACAAGAATCAAACTCATATTTCCTTTTTCAATCAGAATGTGTGTGTGTGTGTGTGTTTTATATCTGTTTATCAAAATATTAGTGTGTGAGTGTCTCTGTCAGTGTGGACAATCAGTGAAATAACAAGAAAACTTTGAAAAAGCAAAATTTGACAAGAATTAATTTTTAGTATAGGAAAGGTCATTAGGTATCAACTGAATACAGTTAATACCTAATATTTCAATCTAGAGTTGAAGCAATATTTTCCTATGATGATAACCATTCCACATACATCCACAGACACAGAAACACACACACACACACACACACACACACACACACACACACACACACACACACACACACACACACACACACACACACACACACAGATCAGCAAATTCAGATGTGCAAGTCCAGTAACAGTTATCAGGGTAGAAAGTGAAATCAGTATGCCTACTTCTGATTGGGTCTGTTTCATTAACTTTGCACAAAGCCCTTGGGAATGGCATGAATGCATTTCAACTGTTTGATGATTGCTTCAGGTATAAAATTGAAAGCATTCATTTCTATATCCACAATTTACATTTAGACATATAAATCAATCAATGCTGCATGGTAACTGTCATTTTCCCACCTCAAGTGATCTTCAGACCATGTGTCACTACTAGTTGTACAGGCTCTCTAAGGTAGGCTACTTAAGGGGTGCTTATTGGAAGTGGGGGAGGAATCTTGGTTCTTCCCAGTTCTTTTGTTTAGGGCTAAGGTTTTAGGTTATTTATAGTCCTGGCCTTTAGTTTTCTTATTTTGATTATTTACCTATTTATTTTTTATTTACTTATTTTACTCATATTTATAACTTTTTTATTTATGTAATAGTTTTACTTATTTATTTTTGTATTTTTAGAGGGTTCTTAATTTTAATATTTGAAATAAAGTTTATTTGATTTAGGTTATGGGTTAATGTTTAGTCTTTGGATTTGGGATGTGACTGTAGCTATCATAGTAGGAATTCATTTTCATGTAAGCATTTGGAAATAAACTCTGATCTTTTGTTTAGGAGATTATATTTTCCTGGAAAGTGAAATTGCCATTTTCTCCTCTAGGCAAAGGTTACATGTTCTGAAGTTTTGTTATAAGTTGAGGCAATTTTTCATATTTTTCATGTTATTTTTGCTATGTTTTGGATTGTGTTTTTAGTTCCATATATGTCTTGAGTGTGTTGTGCTATTTGTATATTTGTTGTTTTTGGGGAGTAACTACTCTCTTTTCAAGGAACTTTGTTATTTCATGAGGTGTGGATATCTATCTATCTCAGTCTGTTCATATCTATCTATTGATCTCTCTTTTTCAGTATGTTCATTATCTATCGATCTATTATCTCAGTCTTTTCATATCTATTTATCTCAATCTGTTTATATCTATCTATCTCAGTCTCTTCATAGCTATCAGTCTATCTCATTCTGTTCATATCTATCCATCTGTTTGTCTGTCTGTAGGATGTATAATAATATCCAAAACAAAAGCGATGATAATAAGACAAAGTGCAAAAGCTATAAATGATGCATTTCACAAAAAATCTGCTGGTTTTGGTTTCTTTAGTTTAGAATGAAAAACAAAACTGTATATAAGGAAAAATGAGTTAAAATCTCTGAAAACAAAGGGGACCATGAATTAAATCATCTTATCACATCTGATGATCAGACACAAGAAAGTGTTCATCTACCTTTTTGTTTTATATATATATATATATATATATATATATATATATATATATATATATATATACACATACATACATACATACATACATATATATATATATATATATATATATATATATACACATACATACATACATATATATATATATATATATATATATATATATACATATATATATATATATACATACATACATATTTAATGTGCAATGTGTAAATAGTCGCCATTTTATATTTTTAATTTTGCGCATGCATGTTGTTTGTTTTTGATTTTGCTGATTGCACAGTATAGGGTCAGTTGGGCACTATCTGTGAGAACAACATCACCATGACACAATTTACTATGCCAGAAATTTGGAAATGGTATGTATTGCTTGGCATTCATGCCAGAAGTTCCAATACAAGCATTTCAGAGTGTTTGGGTATCAATCTGAGGACAGTGCAAAGGATTTGAAAAGAGTCTAATAGTGATTACAAAGGTACAGCAGCTCAGAAAACTCACTCTGATCATTTTGATAAGAAAAGAACTCCCAAATTTACTGGCGAGGGCCACTGACTCAACATAGAGACCTACAGCTAATACCTTGAGGAAGTAGTGCTGTCCTGGGTCAAGAGGGGGGCTACTGGAAGACCCTATGTCTGGCAACAAGACTCTGCACTATGCTACACAAGCAAGAGAATCCAGTCATGTCTGTCAGATAATTTCTGCAACCACATCACCCCTTACATCTGGCCAGCTAACTCCACAGCTTGCAACCCCCTTGATTATTATGTGTGGTGTGCAGTTAAGCAAGAGACCAACAAAATGCTTAGTAATATCAAAGGTGAACTGAGGGCAAGGATTATAGCAGAATTCACCAACTTAAACAAGGAGATCGTGCAGAAGAATTTTGGAATAATCAAAATTAATTGCAAAATCCAGTGAAAGTGATCCATGAAATAAAAATAATTGTTTGTACAAAAAGTAAGTGCCTATGTACATGAAGTTGTCTTTAAATTAAGTAGCGGTAGAAGAATTATTGTTGAGCTTTTAAAAGTAAGCTTAAATATTAATGCAATATTTAAATGCAGTGATCAATTTTGAGTTCTTTGGTAGTTTATTGTTGCCTATTACATCTACTCCTCTTTACCTATTTTGATGAAGGCCCAATCAAGAGCCCTCTGCACGAGTTAACTTAAATACAACCTATTAGGCTGGCTTTCAAGCTAATATATACAAGGTGGCAATAAAGTCACTATACAGTTACTTATAATAAAAAAACAAAGCTTTAAAGCAGGTGGCTTGCAGTTGATAATTAATTTACTATTGTTTACCATAGCATTTTATTGTTATTAACCAGAACCATTTCAATAATAAATTTTAATAATAAATTTCTGGACTGTTGATTAATTGCTTTGTCTTAATTGTTATTATAAGTAACTGTATAGTGACTTTATTGCCACCCTACATATATATATGTTATGGGAACTTACCTATAACAATAATGGACTCTTCCTGACTCTATAAATACTGCGCCTCTCTAAGAGAGAGAGGAGAGGAATGAGTTGAGACCTAACAAGTCAAGACATATTAGTTCACTCTAAACCAGACTGACAGTTCATACTAATACCTTCAACTTATTGTATTATATTTCTGTTGTAATATATCTTTGTTATTTACTACTCTTGTGTCTGTGCTGTTCTTCCTTGGTTCTACCTTGGACCATAACCGTGGTGTGAGGATATTGGACCATAACAGTGGTGACGAGGACTGAAGAAACAAACTCTACACGGAGAAATCTAAAAGTATATTGAAGAAACAAATTCTACATGGAGAAATACTAAAAAAGTATACTGAGGACTGAAGAAACAACTCTATGGGGAGAAATCCTAAAAAAGTATACTGAGGACTGAAGAAACACATTCTATGCGGAGAAACCAAAAAAGTATATTAAAAAAATAAGTTCTACGTGGAGAATCTACAAAAAATCTTTTACTATCGGTCGTCCATAACAGAGGCGACGTTGGTAGTGAAAAAAAAAAACAAAACAAGTTATACACGAACATAAAAAAGAAAAACAGAAAAAATTTTCTTTTTGGACACCAACTTTACAGTAGTAACAAAGACCTGAAGTCTAAACTAAAAGAAAAATACTTACACATAATTACAGTAAATATGGAAGACTTTAAGACAACCATATTGGAACTTATGAAAATACAATTTGAGCAGCAACAGAAAAACGAACAGAAGCATCTTGAACTAAACTACAAGAATTATTGCTAAGGGTAATAACAAATAAAGGGCAAAATTCTGAGAATGAAACCATTCTCTCACAAAATGCTATATGGAGCTCTATCGAAGACTTCATGTATGCACTGGACAAAGACAAAACCTTTGCAGCTTACTTCAAAAGGTACAAAGATTTATATAAGTTTGATTGCAGGAATTGGTCAGATGCAAGAAAAGTACGTCTACTACTAAGAAAATTAGGGTCATGCGAATACACTAAATTCATTTGTAGACTATATCCTACTGAGGAAAACAAATGAGTTAACCTTCAAGGAAGCCATAAAACTGTTAACAGAACTTTTTAGCCCAAATACCTCATTATTCCATAAAAGATGGAAATGTCTGAATTTAACAAAAAAGGACAGCGAAGACTACATAACATTCGCTTCCATTGTAAACAAACATTGTGATGACTTTAAGTTATCTGAACTCAGCCCAGACAATTTTAAATGTTTAATATTTGTTCAAAGCATGGTTTCAACTAAAGACGCGGAGATCAGACGCAGAATTCTTACAAAACTGGAGAGTGAACCAGAAGATTGATAACAGATACACCATTTTCTGGATTGGTAGGCTTGAGACAGCTAAGAGAGAAGCAGGTGTCAGGTTTGCCATTTGGAATTGTCTGGACTAACATCTGGAATCTTTACCTGTTGGCATCAATGAGAGACTTATGTTCTTGCATGTTTTCATTGGCAGTAATAAGTATGCAAGTATATTTAGTTGCTATGCTTCAATCAGGAAGTCTAATGACATAATTAAAGAGAATTTCTACTCTGAATTATGCAACCAGCTAAGATGTATTCCATCCATGACAAACTTCTGGGTGATTTCAACACCCATGGAGGTTGCAATACAACAATATAGAGTAATGTAATCACTAAGCATGGTGATGGCAAGTCCAGCTCAAATGGTCATCTACTGTTATCCACTGTTAGAGCAAAAATCAAAATTACCTCAACATGAGTATAGTCTATTTCAAGCTGGTCTGAACCCAGCCATCTTCAGCTCAAGTGCTTGTCTGGAAGTGGGGATTTGGACTAATATATATATATATATAACTAATACACACACACACACACACACACACACACACACACACATTACTTGCTTTTGTCGCTATCATTAGGTGCAAATGTTTGATCAATTTGAACCTTTTGAAACCCTTTATTCTACATGATAAGACACCAGAAGTGTTGAAACAAAATGAGTATTTTTGTAGTGATTTTATAACAGATTTATATTATAATTTTCAAATGAATTATATAACTGATATATATATATATATATATATATATGTATATATTAAAAATAAAAGAGAAACAGCAAACATTTTTGGTTGTAATGTAGTTTTTTTTAATATATTATGCTTTATTTTTCATAATTTTGCTACACGATTTTCCTGTCTTGTATCCTTCATCAGGCAAAGAGTGGATATTTTCACATATTAAAAGGAATTTTGAAACCAAAACATAAATCATAAAAATTAACTGTAAAAGTTAAACTCTACTTTGTATTGATCACTGTTTTTAAAAGATAAAAAAAATAAAAAGTAAAGAACTAAGGATTATAAATCTGATGGTTATATATATATATATATATATATATATATATATATATATAAATATAAAAGTGAACATTGATGTCAACACTTAGAGGTAACAGGCTGTTTCATGCTAGACACAATCATCAGGCCATGAGTGTTGTTTTTTTTTTCTCGGCTATTTATATATACCGGTTAAATGTGCATTGTAGGTAGTTTATTTTGGCAGTTATTTTGCCAGAAGTTGTTTATTTATTTATTTGGGCTAAATTATTTTGCTTGTTTTTATTTATTTTTATTTTTATTTCTTATCTTATATAATTATCTATTTATTTTTATTTTAATCAGTGTTTTATTAAAGTAGTAAAAATTTGTTTATATTGCTTATTTAATAGTTTTGTTTTGGTTTGGGAAGATAATTAAAGCTATTTATTCAATTTTGCTTTAGTTTATTCTAACTATTATTTTGGCAGGGACAGTTTTTAATTTGTTGATTACTTCATTTATTTAGTTGGATTGATTATCTTTACTTGATTTTTCTAACAGTTAATTTATCGGGATCAGTTTGTTAGTTTATTTATTTATTTATTTGGATTAATTTAGACTAATTTATTTTACTTGTTTTTATTATACTGTATATTTTTATTTATTCTTTTTGTTTTTTGATTTTTAAGTAACATAGTAATCTTTTTTGATCGTTATATAACAGTTATAGCTATGTTTTTCGTCTGATTTTTGGTTCGATTTTTATAGTCTAATGGTTTGTTAATTTGTTTATTATTTACTTTATTTATTTGGGCTCATTGATTTTGTTTTTTATTTTTTTATCCTCTGTTATAATAAATACATTGACCTCTCTGTGGATCAGTTTTAATATTTGATATTTCTAGGACCCACCTGGATTATATACCAACAGATCTATTACCTATACTATAACTAATATATATATATATATATGTATATATGTATATATATATAGACACACCCATAACTAATATATATATATTCATTATATATTACGTATATATATGCACACATATATATAACTTACATATATATATATATATATATATATATATATATATATAAAGAAATATAGTCTTAAAGTATGCTATATTTATGGGATAAAGTGCTCAATATCAGAGATAGAGCGTGTGTAAATATAAAAGTGAACATAGAAGTCAACACTTAGAGGCGACAGTCTGTTTCATGGCCGATGATTGCATCCAGCATGAAACAGACTGTCGCCTCTAAGTGTTGACTTCTATGTTCACTTATATATATATATATATATATATATATATATATATATATATATATATAAAATACATAAAGATTAATGGGCAAAGTTGAATCGGATCAGGAAACAGTAGTATTAAAAAAGGTTTAATACACATGTCAAAAAACAAAAGTGGAAATAACATATAGACTATTTAACTTTAAAAATCAGGAGGTCTGTTGAATCTGCTAAATTGTTTCCAACCTTGCAGTATCCTCAGGTGATTTTTATCATATGACCACCTAACACTTTTTTATTTAAAAAAAAAAACAAACTAAAGAGCACTACATTATTATTTTCAAAAATAAATAACGCACCACATTGGGTGTAATAGAAATGGAGGAGGAGGATTTGAAAAAGGAAGAAGATATGGTAAGAGAAGAAAAGCAAGTGTATTATAAATGTATTGGTGGGGTGTTAAATTACTTTATATATATATATATATATATATATATATATATATATATATATATATATATATATAACATATATAAATATATAATTTTCTGTATATATTACTTTAGGGCTTATAATGTATTTCTAAATATCTTCAGTGTTCTTTACTGTATATTTGTCATATACAATATGATTATTTAACTCAAAAGCAAACTTGCAAAGGGAAATATTAGATAGAAATATACTATGCTTTTTTAGAAAAATAAAGAAAATTGTATTCATTAAAGAAAATCAATTTTTAAAAAAGGCGGTATTATTTACATAAACAATAACCACTTGAATAGAATGTTAATTTACTTTTTGCATGAATGAAATGATTCATTCTAGTTTTTGTTTGGATAAGACCGGACACCTACACCCTTGAGTTACAGTGAAGATGGGAATGATTTTTTGTATTTGCTCTCCTACAATTATTACAAATACTATACAAATTTCACTGGAAAATATAATTGTAGTCATGTGATTTATGAATAATACAACATTGATCAGATCAAAAATCATATTTCTTGACAAGAAAGGAAAATACAAGAAAAACATTATTTTGCTGTGGGAAAGACATTTTACAGTCTCTGTAAAGCAGAAGTATGTTTCAGCAACCTCAGAAATGGTAGGAATAAAGTTTTGGTAATGGTTTGATGCTAGGGTTTACTTTTTATATAATAAGAAAAATGAATAAGTATTATTGAAGAAATATGTAGAAATTTGTTTGGTCAGTGAAGAAGAAACTGCAAAGCTGATAAAATTAAAGGGAAGGGCATACTTTATACTCTGAAGACGATAACACATTTTTATTGGTCCAAAGTGGGGCATGGGGTAAATAAAAATGTTCAACATGACATTACAGACACTGTTCATAAATGGGTGAGGAGTTATGTTTTCATTCTTTTTTTTCTTTTTCTTTTTATTAGTTGGTGCTCTTTATCAATTTTCCTATGAGGAAAAAAGTTTAAATTACACTAATAAATAATTAATTTAATTTTAATAGTCTCCAAAACTATTACTTTCACTATGAAAAATGAGCAAAAATCACTTTTGTAAAAATTGTAGGATCAGAAAATAAAAGAATTAAACAATAAAATCTCTTGACTTATCAGCATAAACCAATGAATAGTTTTCATCTAATAAAATAAGGAAACCTGATTCTTGAAACACTCAATTCTGGCAGCTAAACCATAAATTGGTTTGTCAGCATTTAAATATCAATATTATTCTATATTACTCACAAAAATACATCAGTCTTTTTTCACACAAAACAGAATATTTTATTCTTGGATACTTTGTTCCTTGATGAATTTTAAAAGATGAATTCATTTATCAACAACACCATTTGCTTTTGTCAAACATTTTCTAAACAAATATAAGCATTTGTATGGTAAGAATCTTTGATGTACTTTGGGTCATACATGAAAAAAAAACTAATTTCAACATATACTCTTTATTATTTAATGTATCAACTTGTTTACATTTAATTTTTAACTTGCTTATATACATTTATTTTTTTTTTACTACCATTAAAAATCTATTAATGTTATTTACTTTCATTTTCAAGATGCTTTTTGGTAGTCATTTATTACTTGATGCTTCCAACCCTTTTTGCTAATTGCTACTCTGTGGAGGAGAGGGCTACAAGAACAATGTTAAAAACATTTGTTTACACACTTTCAACTAGCTACAATATTGCAGATTTATATTACTCCTGATGGAAGCAAATTATAGTCTGTATTTTGTTACCATTACAAACAGTGAACTTGATATATTAAATTGTGATTGATTCTAAATAAGTTCTTAGCATCAGATGTTTTACTAATTAGAACTGAATCATACTTTAACTATGCATATAAAAAAAAAATTTCTCTATAAATTTTCTACTAGAATTTTAAAAATCTCACACTTAGAAATACTTAGTTTTTATATGAACAGATTCCAAAGAGCATAAGAAAGAAATCAAAACACTTTTAGAATAAATAGCTTCTTTGTTTACAAAAAATTAAAATCAAAATAGAATTAAGCTTTAACCACAAACCAAATAGAATAGCCAGAATATGATGAAAGATATTCAGGAGGAATATTCTTTTTGAATTTGAAATTTAAGATAATTTGTTTTTATGATGTAAATGTGAATTTACAAATGGGTAAGTTTTGTATTAAAAGGTTAAATAATATAAATTTAATTTAATTATTATTACCTATGAATTAAAATTGTGTTGACATTAGGAACTGGTGTTTTGAAATAAAATTTAAAAAAAACAGTAGAGGTTATTACAGACATGGCAGAACACAAGCACTGACCTCATAGCCAATCCCAGCTAGAAAATGCAAATTCATAACCTGTTCCTTTAATCTATAAGTGGTAAAATCACACACATACACATACGGTACTATTCAAAATGTTAGGGATTTGAACATATTGATAAATCTATCAACCTCCTTATGTTCTATATATAAAAATCTTAAATTTTGTATCTACTAAAAAACAAAACAAAAATTACTGAAAATTAATTATATATAAAATTGTCTGCCCATGTGTCTGTAAATATTATGTAAAATTGTGATATCAAATAAATGTAGTTCTATTACCTAGCAACTTATATCTTATATATTAACTAGCTTAGTGGTTCTTGCTTAACCTGTTTGCATATTCATCTCTAAAAATCAAAATTTTAACAAGTAACTGTGTTTTGTTATTCTTTTTCAATCTAGTCATTTGTGATCTTTATAAATAAGCAATTGTTTTGTGGATGATTTTTATAATTATGTTGTTTCGTTATTCAAATAAAGCCATTTTTTGTCCTGGCAGTGGTAATGACCTGAGCATACAGATCACTGCTTAGGAGTAAAAGGAAGTAAATAATTTGAATATTTCTTAATAGTATATTTTGAAATTGTAACAAATTTTATAAATTAATGATAGATGCCATAAATGACATAAACAACTACCAAAATTTTTTAATCCTGTCCAACTACTCTAATAAAAAAATTCACTAATAGTATTTTACTGTATATGCAAATCTCTCAAACAAAGAAATGATTGTTTAGCAAAGTGGGACAAAGACAATGAACTTACTCTGCAGAACACCAGATATCACTGCTAGTGTATATATGTGTGTGTGCGTGTGTGTGTGTGTGTGTGTGTGTGTGTGCGCATGTGTGTGTGTGACTAAGATGAAAGGGATAACCAAGAATGAAAGAAACTGAAAAACTTTATTGTTTTTTAATAATTTTGCCTCCATAGTTGCATGAACAGACTCAACCAGATTGTTTATGCATAATATAATAGATACAGAAGTAGTGTAGCTGTGACAGTATGGCTGTAACAGCCATGAAACAAGGACAGTATTTAACACCATTTGACAACAGAATTGTTTGAGCCAGAAAAATAGAGCTACTGCCCTAGCATTTACTTTGGAAAAACTGCAGGCACACACAGATGATGAAAGGATGTAATTGCTGACCACTGCCAAGGATATAACCATACAATTAGATGAAATATTCTATCAAATCACATCCTAATGCAGTGCTGATGCTGATCAACTCATCAGTCAACATACTGTACAGTGTACACTTTATTCAATGGTGTTTTGTAGTCAGAGCAAAAAGGATCAGTCAGTTATGTGTCATGTGTGATACATGCTTAGGCAATCATGTATCTTTTGATACATGACTGACAAGGCAGATTTTTTCCCACAGTAGGATGCCATTTCTTTCTACGCTAGACCAGTTTCCATCCAAGGATATAGATCCCAGTCTGTCCTGCTATTTACCCATAGCTGGGGAGGGATTCATACCTTTCCCAAGGGTATTAGTGGATAATGTAACGGATTTGAGTAGAATTCAAACTCGGCTCTCCAATTCCTCAATCCGAGCCACTATCCATTGCACCAGCATAAAGGATACCATTACTGAAACCAAAGAATCAGTTATTGCACCTTACCTGGACATTGTCATGGGACCATAGAAGATTTGTATAGGATCACCATTCAGAAGAATCACATTGACAGCTCTTTTGGGCAAATGGTCAAATTCAGCAGGGTGTTATACAAACTTATAATAGTATGGGGTATATTCTACAGGGGTTCACAAAGATCACTAGTGCAAATGGAGTTTATCTTGACAAGTGTGACACACAGATCTTATTACAGACTTATATGAAACCATTTTATGTTCACTATATTTTTCAATAGTGATGGGTTGTTCCAGGAAAATCATGCAACTCCCATCATGTATAAATAACATATGAAACTGGCTCTAGACACACTTGGCTAACCTTCAGGTACTTCACTTGTATCTGTGTTTGCCAGATTTAGTCACCATTGTATATGTTAAGGTACATTACAAATACAACTAACTTTCCCCAATAATTCTCAATAAACATAATGCAATCCAGGGTTGTCTTTGATAGATATACAACATGTAACAATTTGAGCACTTCAGTGACTACAAGATATTAGGTGTAATTATGCACTTATTCATCTATCTATACCTAAATGTAGAGATACATACATAAATTTACAGCTACCTATAATAATCATCAAATTAGGAAAAGAAATTATATTATTTCATGCTATAAATAGCAGCCAATAGAAAAGTAATTTAGAAACTTTTCAGATTTTAGTGTAATCATTATTTTGTTGTCTTATAACACTCACTCCATTGTGATGCAAAAAAAATTCAGTGATGAAAAATAATCTGTGCATATACTGCCTACAATCAGTATTTAACCACAGATAATTATAAATGATAAGAATTTAAAAAAATAATAGAGATAAAAGTGAAAATATTACCAAAATCAAGATTTGATTGTTAATCAAATACTGATTAGGATGTTTTCACAGTTGCTTTCATCCTTTCTACATGTAGATAATCTTATGAGGATGATGGCAATAAACATGGAAATATTAACCAAATCAAGGAGACTTGATTGTTAATCAAATATTGATTAGCTACAAGGATGTTTTTCATAGTTGCTTTCATCCTTTCTGGATGTAGATAATGTTATGAGGATGATGGCAATAAACATGGAAATATTAACCAAATCAAGAAGACTTGATTGTTAATCAAATATTGATTAGCTACAAGGATGCTTTTCATAGTTGCTTTCATCCTTTCTAGATGTAGATAATGTTATGAGGATGATGGCAATAAACATGGAAATATTAACCAAATCAAGGAGACTTGATTGTTAATCAAATATTGATTAGCTACAAGGATGTTTTTCATAGTTGCTTTCATCCTTTCTAGATGTAGATAATGTTATGAGGATGATGGCAATAAACATGGAAATATTAATGAAATCAAGGAGACTTCATTGTTAATCAAATATTGATTAGCTACAAGGATGTTTTCACAGTTGCTTTCATCCTTTCTAGATGTAGATAATGTTATGAGGATGATGGCAATAAACATGGAAATATTAACAAAATCAAGGAGACTTGATTGTTAATGAAATATTGATTAGCTACAAGGATGTTTTCCATAGTTGCTTTCATCCTTTCTAGATGTAGATAATCTTATGAGGATGATGGCAGTAAACATTTAAATATTAACCAAATCAAGGAGACATGATTTTTAATCAAATATTGATTAGCTACATGGATGCTTATAAAGTTATTAATTCTCCTGTAATATATTTTTCATTATATATTAGAAATTTATCCTTTTTCTGTTTAATTGGAAAAATCATTTCCATAAAATTTATACTCTTCTCCATTTTGGCTGTGATGTCATTCCTCTCCAAATTAGCACAAAAAATAATATATATTATCTCAAGATTTGGGAAAGTCTTCTACGTCTGTTGCATGCTCTAAAAATCACACATGAATATTATCTCCACCCAAATTCAATCTGTTTTCCCCCATCTTCCTGAAACAGTTTAGTTGCAATTATATTATAACTATCCTCACTACTAAATTATAATATATAGATTATTGAACAAATAGTTAAAAGAAGTATAAAAAATAAGCTCACTGTGGGGTTATTATAATAGATAATAATTTGTTTATTTGTATTAAAATAACATATTTATTTTTTTTGTTTTACTAACAATTTTGCACAATGGATGTTTGCTTATTGCATTTCTGACATCAAAAAGCATGTGGGAACAAAATATCAACTTAACCCATCCAGTAGTTTTGCTGCTGGCATACAACTTGAACACACAGACACATAAAGCTTTCTTTATTTAAGATTTAAGATTCTAATGTATGTTTTTATTGTGTTTATTATTTACTGGTAGGGATATATTGTGTAAGTACCTAAAATGAAAAATAAAACAGCTTTTGCTGTAGTTCTATGAATGTGACAATAAAAAATCTATGTGTGTGACAATGTAAAATCAATCATTATTTTACAAGAGCAGAAAATCCTGACAGTTGAAAAGGTGCATAAAGGGAAACAATAAGACAAATAGTATTGTGGTATGGATGAATACAGAATGTATTTAAGGCAAAATGAACACAATTATAACATCAAAGAGGACAGTGAAACATTGAATATGAATAGATGAGAAATATTTGAAAACCAAACTAAGACATGCATAGATGAATACTGATTCCCATGATGAAATAAATGGAAGATTTAATTGAACCTGGAAAAGAAAAAATTGCCTATTACTATATAGCATATGAAGTGTACTAGCTGACACTTTTATGCAACACTTCTAAAACGCCCATGCATACCAATCAATTTCATTTTGTTCATATCAATGAAATCTCTTCCTTGCTCTCTCTCTTTTTCTCTTTCTTTCTTTATTTATCTATCTCAGTCTGTTCATATTTATCTATTTATTTCAGCCTATTCATATCTATTTATTTGTCTGACTGTTCTAAAGTTTTAGACATTACTGAAAAAAAAATTGCCAACTTAATAAAATAAAATAAAATTTTCCTAATATTTTAGGCTGTTCTCTTACTAGATGCATATCATGCTATGTACCTTCAGAAATTCTGATCTGTATATAATGAATTAAAAATTGTAAAAAGTCCTCATTAAAATACTATATACTAAGTACAAGTATGTACTTATCAAAGTACTTCCTATTCCACCAATCTGATACAGCTGCATATTCCTTTGAATATTCTATATTATCTATACCTATATAATAACAATTACTGTGCTACTCACTTAGTACATTAACCTTCTAATTTATCTACTAATACTATTAATATACACATGAAGTAAAGTTGAACTTGCATTTAAGCTAAATAATAAAAAGTATATATTCATGAGAAATAGGTAAAAAGAAATTGCATAGATGATCTCAGGTTTTGTGTGACTTAGAACAGTGGTGGGTAGAGGTTGCTGCTGTGGTGCAGTGACCAAGTTAAAGTGGTTGAAACATTGATGACTTGAGAAAGAGATAATATGTTTTGAATGCCAACCTGAGAAAAGCTGCTGGAATGTCTGTGCAGAAAAACCAGGTGTGTCAGTTCAGAAATTATGGTTCTCAGGCTTCCTGGGAATTTATGTGATTACTATTACCCACCTTCCTGACTATATGCCTTATCCCAGCAAGGAACATCAAACTTTCTCATCATGCTGGCAGACTTAATTTATTGTTTTCAATCACTTATTAATTCAATTCTATTTTCGTTTATATATTTTTTTCTTAAATGGCATTCTTTATAGAAATTTTAAGTTTGACTTCCAAATATGTACTTTGTTAATGTTTTTAACTTGCCTCAAATATAGTAGAAAAGATTGATATAAATTCATATATAAAATGGCAAAGGACACTAAAACTGACCAGACAATTTATCTTTATTTCTATTACTTTCTTTCTATCTCAGTCTATTCATACTCTTCAATCTAACTGTCTTTTAAACAAAACTGTTCAAATGTATCTATATCTGTCAAAACAAGTTTGTTCATTTTTATCTAAATAGAGGCCTTCAATTGCTATATTTCATCATTTTATTTCATAGTTTTAAAAAATTTTCTGAAGTTTCTAAAAATTCCTATGGTATCTTATATGTCTTCTCTTAGGTACCTTGTATTTTATTTAGTACATTATATAGGTATTTTACTTGATGATCAAAGAGTTTGATTTATTAAGTAAAAATTAAAATTTCATTTTTTTTACATTAACTTTATTGAGTAATTTTTTTCCCACCATTTTCTCTTTTTCAGCCAATTTCATAATTTCATTCTTTTAAAATGTTCTTAATAAAGAACTCCTCTCAGTTCCTTTTATAGTATTCCAAGAAATTCAATTTTTTTCATTAACATCAAATATTTGGTAAATATGACTGATGAATGAAAACCTTCGAACCAAGCTGTAACAATTTTTTGCTTGTTTATCAAAGAAACAGACAGTCTAGCAATATTCTGATAAAATGCTTTGCTCTATTAATTTCAGATGCTTTTTGTCAATTTTGGCTATCTCTAGAAGGAACAGTTTATAGTAGAGAGATCTCTTCCAATATAGAGTTTATATATATATATATGTGTGGATGTGTATATTTTCAGTGTCACTTTTTTGTTAATTAAGTTGGAAAAATGTTTTAAATATTGTCCAATAGGATTATTTCTTACTCAATTTCCTTGTCAAAATTGTGATTTTCCAACATTTGATTTGGACATTTTCAATATGTTGCCCATTACATCTCTTACATTGTAGAACAATCCTTATTCTCAATAAAGATTAGCATTTTTTTGTGAATCAATTTCATACTGTCTCCTGACTGTGGAGCATTGTTCAGTGAGATATCTCTGGCACAAAATGTCACAAACCATTTTGGATCCAGTTGATCATTCCAGTTTTTGTTATATTTTTTGTGGTGTCATGTCTTTCAGGACATAGACCATCATAGCTCGGTAGTGGTTTGCCTTCTCTATGGTTTTGATTTCAAAGTTTTTTATCACTTACACTGTCTATCAGCCAAGTCTAGAGAGACCAGTCTACCCTTTTGTTTAACTTATATCTGTGATAAGCGGAACAAAGATACTGATGCTTTTCTGTGTGGCAAAATAAATAACTAGGCCTGGATTTGAACATGACTTGCCAATTCCACTTTCTGTGTTGATAACCCTTATTCTACCCTTATAGTTTTCCAGTACAATTTCATTAAACTGCAAAAATCTTTTTTTTCTGCACTTATGTTTCACTTTTACCTTTCTTAATTTTAAGAATTAAATAATTAAAAAAATTAATATGCCAAAAATGTTCTAATATTAAAATTAACATAAATATACCAATTTTTACAAAATGAAAAAATAAGCATACTACTATGATAACTGTCAAAACCAAATGTTAAAACTAAACCCTCTTAATACTAAACTAGAGCAAGCTTTTTAGGCCAGCAATATTATAGATTGATATAATCATGATTATATTAATTGAAAATAATTTTATTCAATGATTATCATTTTCATAATATCAAATATAAATATTAAATGTAACAAAATAATAGTTATTATATTATTCAATAAATAATAGTTTTGTAACAATATAATATATAATAAGTATTATCATTACTACATTTAATATATTACATTTATTATTTCCACAGGAGTTTCATCAATATTTAATTAAAATATGTTCTATGTATTAACCAAAAGAAAAGACAGTGAAAACTTTTGCACATGCATAATACATATTATAGATAGACAGGTACATGCACACACACAGATACACAGACACACAATGTTATTTCTAAAGAACAAATGTTTGTTTTTTTTAAATATATTAATCCAACATATTTTTATTACTTCAAATGTTGTTGTTAGTGGATATCCATATTTGAGTAAACACTCTGTTTATTTTAAACAGTATTTTATTTTGTCTACTGGTCTGAACATTCAAGAAGTCTTATTAAAGCAAAATTCACATTCTTGCAGGATTTGAACCTGCCACTCCTTTACAAGAGAAACTGTTATTTGATCTGACATGATTTTGACTAATCAAGTAAGCATAGCTGAGTGGTCAAAAGCACATTGGATCAAATAACATTTTCTCCTGCAAAGGAGGACACAGATTTGATTCCTGTTGAAGAGTACTTCTTTCTTTAATAAGATTTCTTGAATGCTTAGGCTGGTAGACAAAATAAAATACTGATTAAAATAGCAATGCGTCTACTCAAATATTGGTATCCACTGAAAATAACATGCAAGGTAATAAACATATATAATGTATAGCAGCAATGTGAAAAGTTAATGAGCTTAAATAAGATTCTGTGTATATGTGTGTATTTAAAGAGTATGTTTTATAATACAATGGCTTTTCCTTTTTTTCTTCAGAAAACCAAGCCATTTGAGCAAATTGTTTGATAGTTATTTAAAGTATACCATATCAATGTTGTTCCACTCATTTCTGAATTCTTCACATATCTGATCAGTATTGCCAAATTTTCTTCCTACCAGTTTAACCTTAATATGTGTTCTTTATGAACGTAGACCTTTTAAAATAAAAATGTCTCACTATTTGAGCACATTATAACAATACACAGAGATGAAAGATGGTTAATATCTTGTAACCAGGATGGAGGCAAAGAGCATGTCAACTAACCAGCTTTCTGTCAACTCATAAGTGCGTACACACACACACACACACACACACACACACACACACACACACACACACACACACACACACACACACACACTTATATTGTTGAATTGTTTTTATTTTTTCTAAAGAACAGTGCTCAATATCAGGCATAATTCACACATGGAGAAGATTTATGGAAAGCAAAGTGTGCAAGCTATTGTTTGTATATGTAAACATTGTGTACATAGAAATCAATACTACATGGTGACCACCAGTACATTTGATTCTGTTACTCATCTTTGTGTAGAATTCATATAAATAGGCCACTGGTGGGGGACTTATTGGAAGTTGAAAAGGGGAAAAACAGATCTTTTACAAATTTTCATTAGAGCTAAGATAGTACTAACTTTGAGTTTGTTTATTTTATTTATTTATTTACTTACTTAAATTTATTTATTTATCTTACTCCAATTTTATTATTTATTATTTTATTTTGCATACTTTCTTTAGCACTAAATTTTTTTTTAGATAAAATTTATTAAATTTAGGTTATTCAGTTTCTTGAGCCATCATGTGGCTTTAGGTAGATCCCAGTTTTACTAGTTTTATTTGCAACCTCTTAACAAAATATGCCCTATACTCTTACAGAGCCACCAATAGCTTGCACACTTTGCTTTCCATAAATCTTCTCCATATGTGAATTTAACCATCTACTTCAAAAACCTGGTTACATGATACATCTAATTAGGCAATATAGCACCAGTCCAATATTGATGTTCTCTGACCCAGACAAGGTAAAGTAATAGTGGTATCAGTAATAGTACCCTTTTTGATTAAAGACTCCAGAACACTGTAAAATGCAGTGTACATCATACACTGCTTTGACTGATGGGTTGAGTCATATCAGCATTGTATTGGATACGATTTAATGCAATATTCCTTTTCATTGAGTAATTACTATTCTTGTATCCAGTAAAGGCTTCTGAAGTTTTTGTTTGTGGCTGATGTCTGTCCTGAATTCACATATTCCTGGTATACCTTTGCTATTGTTACCTCCAAGAAATTATTGAGCAATTACCATTTCAGAGATAGTTGGGGGCCTAAAGAATGGGACACTCTATCATTTCACAATCAAACAATTAAATCCTATCCATGTCCCTTGGTATCTGGCTGAGAATTTCTACTGGTAGGGTGAGTGAAGCCATCTAGTGTATTGCAGTCTTTAATTTTGGGGGTAATTCAGTATATAGATAGTGTGGATATAGGAATCAACAATGCATGGTGGTCTTATGCTTCAATGCAATGTTTAGACATCCTCTATCAGTATAGCAAGTTTTAATATATATATTACAATGAATCATTCATACAAAAAGTAGATTAGTAAAGTTAGTGATATAAATGGTGAAATCCCTTTGCTAACAAAATTTTAAAGATGCATTAACCTACCAATCACTCGATGAATGTTATGATCCTTGTTTTTTTAAATTATAAGACGTATAAGGTCTTTCTTAAATATGCAAGTACTTTCAACTGTATATTCAGTCATCTTCAGGTATGGAACTTATTTTGTTTTTAGTAAAATTCAGGTAGCATCTGAGACAAAAAATACAATGTGAATCAAAATTTTTTTTTTTTAATGTGTTATTAATATCAAATACAAACTTTTGAAATGTGCAGTCACAACGCTAAGGTTGAATTTTTTAAAAAATTTAAGTGAGTGTGTTTCTTACTAATATAGCAATTTGAGAATTTTTTTGTAGGAGTTTATCAGTCAATGTCGCATGAACTAAATAGTTCAATAAGTATAGTAATGTCCCACTTGTTATTTGTAAAATTTGCATGCCAGATCAGTTCTTTTAAATCAAATATGTGATTTATATTACAATGAATCATTCATACAAAAAGTAAATTAGTAAAGTTACATATGATATATCACATGCATGTAACAAGAAAAGATTATTCAATAAAACAACCTTTAGCCTTGAGGACAGTCTTTGTTCATCCTCAGAAGCAACTGCAGGTCTGGATTAGGAGGCATTCATTAATGTTGGTCATCACATCCATGATAGCAGCCTTCAATGTGTCTTTGGTATTATGAAGCCACTGGTTGGCCTCCTTCAAGATAATTTCCCAATAGTCCATGGGGATTTAAATCAGGAGGGATATAAAGCCATGTGGAAGACATTAAAGTCCTGCTTAAATATGTACAGCCTATTCTAGGTCACCACTGGGAATCATACCTTGACCACCATGTCCAGCATATTGATGTAAGAGGTAACATTTTCCTGAACCTGCTAGATGAATATGACCATCCTTATAAATTCTGACCACTTAGAATATTTCTTTCTTGTACCTGCAGATGACGTGATCTCTCCAGAGACCCCTCCAGCTCATTCCCAGCCTTGAACATAAAAGAACTAGACACTTTTCACTTATCTCCAAATCACTGTAAAGTGTTCATTTTACTTTCTATGACAGATTGGAATCTGCCAGGTTAATTCTCTAAATACATTTGAAAGTGATATGAAAATTTGGTGCATGTCATATAAAATTATCAGGTCATCTGGAAAGTTTGGGGGGTACCTATAATTTTGTGTCCTTAAAAGCTTTATTTTTTGCCAAGGTAAGCAATATACAGCTTTGCGGAATATGAAAGAGCATTGTCTTGTATGAATGTAATCTTTAGCTTAAAGTTTCTTCGTTTTGATCTATGCCACTCAAAAAATGTCTTACCCAAGAATTTACAATAATTCTCTGCATTTGAAATAGCATCATCTCATGAGGAATCTATAATTTTACTGCTTACAATACTAATCCAAAACATTAACCCAACACCTACCTTTTTTTACAGAGTTATATTGGTTGACTATTTTCCATGAAGGGCAGCAGCTATTCTAGCCATCACCCAACCCAATGTATTTTATATTTATCACTGAGTATTACTGTTGTAAAATCAGTTTTCATGTAATTCTTCACCCAACTTATATCTTTCTCTGCTTGATGTTTACTTAAAAGTGCTAGTTTGGCTAAAAACATGAAAGCAACCAATGTGCATAATGTTACATTTTTTCTTTCTGTTTACATTTGCAACATCAGTTTCTTCAAATATTTTCTTTCTGGTCAATGTACTTTTCTTGCTTATTACTCTTTTTATTTCTCCATCTCTATTTTTATGATATTTATAAAGCTTTTTCCTTTGTGTTTCTTATCTTTCCAATATTTGAAGTTTCATTTCTGATATGTTCAACTTTTAATCAATTTTCAGACAATAAATTTAATCAACACAACACTTATAGTTTGAAAAGGTACAATTCACAGTCATTGTTTTGCTGTTAGCATTCTATAAATGAAAATTAGTAAAATTAGAAATAGGTGTCAGATGCACTTCATTCTGGAACTTCATTGAATGCTTGAAGAAAATTCCAAAAGACAAGGGTTATTACAGTGAGAAGTTAGTTACTGAAAACTCTCTAGAGTCTAAATTAGGAAAGCTGAAGACTATACATGAATTCTTGGTATCATCAAAATATTTGCTCAACATTGTCCAATTAAATACCTTAGAGATATTGCATATAATTTCTAAGATATATATATATTCCATTGACTTTATTCTATTTTTGAATGATGATTTTTTAACATTTTAATCTTTTTCATTATTTTTTATCATAAAGTAAGATAAAATATGATTTAATACTATTGAATAATGATTTCTTTAATTGTTTTATTAAATGTCAGATTAACATCACTAGTAAAATTCAATCAGTAAAATTGCTCATAATTTTAAAATTAAGTGCCAAGTGACAAAGCATAATGATGTCCTATAGTAAATTTTAAGACTTCATATGGCTAAAACTTACTCAATAACAAATATCCAAAGTTTTACAAATCTTTAACTTTGTAGCATTTAAAAATAGCATTTGTCTTAATATAATGTTTTTTAAGTCATTCATTTTATCTAATATAATTATTATTAAAAAATATAAACAATTTAATCAATATTTTTAAATAAAAATATTAGAGAAATACACAATTTTACAAGAAATAAGCCTCAAATATTTATTTTCAAGGGAATTATTTATTAAAAAATACACATTTTCTTTTATTTGATATTACTTTGTGATGGCCTCTTCCTGAAATCAATTATTCTCTATAACGTGCAACTGCAAAAATGCTGACTGCAAAATGTCCCTAATTTTTACAGCCTTGTGCCACATTAAATTTTTAAAATATTAGAACAAAAGTTTATAGCATTTTTTGATATGTGACAGTTAAACATGTGATTTCATTTCATACATGACTAGAATTTAATCTTAATTTTTTTCATACGAAAAGTGAAAGCGGAGGAAAATGAGATTACTTTTCATTGTTTTATATTTTTTTTATTTCCAAAAAAGAAAAAAACAAACAGCAAAATATATATGTGCCATTTATGATGATGCTATAGCTGATTTAAATTGTTCACATTTTGATCTGGGAGACAAATAACAGGTTGGCGGTTACTGATGATGATCAAATGAAACAGGAAGGATATAGAACAGATAATTGACATATCTCATAGGAGCATTGTAAGGCATTTGAAAACCCTTTGACATGTGAATTGTTATGATGTTTGTGTGCCATGTGATTTGACAGAAACAAATGTAATGGCATGCATTTTCATCTGCAATTCTCTGCTTAAACACAAAAGAAAACCCCTTAAAAGAATGACCACAAGTAAGGAAAAATGGATTATTTACAACAATGCAGGGTAAAAAGGTCCAGAAGGAAAACAAAATAAGCTGCCATTAACCACACCAAAATTTAATCTGCATCCAAAAAGGTGATGCTATGTATTTGGTTGGATGAGCTCCTTTTGCAAAATCAGACATTGAATTCCAATAAATATTGTTCCCAACTGGATCCAGTAAATGCAGAAATGGATGAAATATGTCTGTAATTGGCCAATTGGGATAGTTTGGTCTACCATTAGGATAACACTAGACCATCAGTCTCTTTCCAGAATTGGTACAGTTTGGCTGGGATGTCCTATTAAATGGGTTTAGTAGGACATCTTAACCAAGCTATACTCACCTTTAGATTATCACTTATTTTGATCCCTGCAGAATTCTCTTAATGGGATAAACTTCAATTCTCTGGAAGCCTATAAAACTACTTAAACCAATTCATCAGACAGAAAGATGTAAAGTCATGTGTGGAAAGAAATCATGAAGCTGCCTCAAAGATGACAAAGGATAGTGCAACAACATAGGCACATATGTGGTTGAATAAGTATGTACAAATATCTAAATATTCTCTTTGAAATTCACTTAAAATATGCTATAAACTTTTTTTCCAAGACAATATATTTGGTACATTGTTCCAAAAGAAAGGAGGGGAAGCACATTTTACATGACAAGATATAAGTCACTTCTGTTCTAAAAAATAAGTTTACAATGCGTGCCTACTTACCCAGCTTTACAAGATAAACGGGGTTAAAAAATGACCTTCAGTGTATATTCAGTATAATTTGGTATCATCTTTTGTGGGGAAATATCACTGATTTGGAAGTTGAAAAATTTTGTATATATAATTGATCCTAGACCTTACATTTTAAGATGTCTTAGCATATATAACCATCACTATGGAAAATGTAGAATTGAAAAGTTTTTCTTTGCTTTTTATGTAATAAGATTAACCTGTATTTTCAAAAATAAAACAAATCTCTGGGCATAAGAGGTTAATCAGTACTATGTTCCATATCTTGTTGTATAGGATTGGAATATCAAGTACATGTGAACTGATACTAGTCAAAATTAAAATTAGAATTAAATGAAGTCATTTTTCTAAAATTCACTTTAAACATTGAAAAATGTAATTGTCCTTATTTTTGCATATATATATATATATATATATATATATATATATATATATATATATATAATATTAGTGGTCAATGTATGTATATATATATATATATATATATATATATATATATATATATATATATATAAATTCCCAAGAGGATAGAATCCAGGTAGAACTCAATGTCCAAGACAGAGTAAGAATATAATATAAAAGGCTCAAACAATTCATCAGACCTACAAATTCAAATTTTTGAATTCGTAGGTCTGGTGAATTGGATCATGATTACGATTCTAATGTAATAAATTATAACCATGGAATATTAGTGTTTGAGCCTTTTATATTATATTATATATATATATATATATATATATATATATATATATATATATATATATATATATATATATATATGTATGGTTTGTATATATACAGGAATCCCTCAGTGCAGCTAATGTTTTCATTGGTAACTATAAAAAAATAAATTTTCAATTACTATAGTTAAACTGAAGAATGTTTTACTGCACCAATTGAGATTTATGTCTGAACTAATCAAATTTTGGTATATAAAAATTGTAGCACACTAATAAAAAATGCATTAATTGAAGGATGTCTGTATGTAAAAGTGGACATTGAAGTCAACAGCCAGAGGTGAGAGCCTGTTTCATGCTAAATGCAATCACAGTCATGATGATTGTGTTTAGATTGAAATAAACCTCTGCGTATCAGTGTTGACTTCAATGCGAGTGTTTATATTTATATACATTCTATCACAGATATTGAGCACTTCAATGAATAAATATATCATAAAAAGTATATTTTATCAAATACATATATGTGTGTGTATATATATATGTGTGTGAGTGTATATATTTATATATCTGTATTTATGTGTGTGTATATATATGTGGTGTGTGTGTGTGTGTGTGTATATATGTGTGTGTGTGTGTATGTATATATATATATATATATATATATATATATATATATATATATATATATATATATATATATATATATATATATGGCACAATACTGTCGGCCTGGGTTCAACTCCCAGTTACAACGCAAAGCTGTGATACTACTACTACCAGCATTTTGGGGTTGACTCTTAGTCACTGCCACCAACAATGTGACCCAGTTGGTTGGCAGTTGTCACTACCCGGCGGGATCCTTTGGTCAGAGTACCAAATGGGATGGTCAGTCAATTCTAACGGCTTTACACCAGATGCAGCCAGTTCGACACCAGATCTGTCATTCTCAGGTCACTTCCAATCACTGGTTACTAAAGCAGCTACTTCAACCTCAAGCCTAACCTACCCATG